>JANZLD010000002.1:27967397-27979658 GCA_026413575.1 Erythroxylum carthagenense | reverse complement strand
ATATTATATTCAATATTAGTCTCGTTTTAAATGTCTCAATGAGATCTTTGTAATGATATATTTTGTGTAAAGTAATATATATTTTAAATTTAATTACTTAGTAAATTATGTAAGTAAATTAATTTGTGAAAAGGACATAAAAGAAATATGTTAAAAAGTAAATGGACGAAGTTATCTTTTTACAACTAACTTTTGGTGCATAAATAGTAACACACCAAATTTGGTGTGAAAATTATTGGTGAAAGTTGCCAATAATTTCATAGATCTTATTTCCATACCCGAATTTACCTACAATAGTATTATCAATAGCTATAATAGTTTGGTCATCAATTACCACTGTAAATGTTTTTCTCATTCCCTTGTACAATTACCACTGTAAATGTTTTTCTCATTCCCTTGTACAAAGGCCAAAGGGTCTCTCTTAAATATGACGACCATCTTCAATATACACTAATGAAGCCACCTGACTCATTTCAGAAATGAAAATAAAATGTTAATGGAATTTATTACAACAAAAACATACCGGAATTTTGTTATGCTAACATATGCAAGCTACGTAATAGCCTCATATTCTTTTTATGGACTTGGGCCAGTCTTCCTCTTGATTTGGGCTGATTGGGTCGGGTTCAGGAGAATTAAATTTGCATCAAATTTCTGTCACAGTTGAATAAATGTACCTTTTCCTAAACATTTAACCAAAACCTGAAAACTAATGTGACGAGGCATTAATGTTGGTATTGAATTGGGACTATTACAAGCACTGCGTGAGCCCCACAGGCCACAGGTGTAAACAAATACTAGTAAATAACAATTTTAATTAAAATCCCCGGACGCATACCTCGGTTCAACCATCCATTGACATGTAACATCACTTTTGACTCGATCTAAACCGGTCCTGTTGTGGAAATAGTGGCACATCACATGATTGCTAGGTTTTCTTTTTATCTCAAATAACATAGAAAGATGGACACAAAAATGGGTCATAGAAATTTATTTAAAATTAGTGTTTTAATCCAATAATTAAGCGATTGATGCATTTGTATATTTCTAGGAGGAGGAGTTGTTACAATGCAGAGTCTGAGTTTTGATTTGTCAAAGTTTCGTTACTACTCCCTATATATAATATATTTTTAAAAAATAAGTGATTTTGACTTTAAAATCACAAAAAAGGCAAAAGCTCTCCCAATCCCAATCCCAATCCCAATCCCAATCCAAATATTAATAAATGAGCCAGCCAGCCCAGCTCAGTCCAGGTTTTCTTTTATTTGTTTATTTATGAAAACATATATAATAATGAATTGAATTCGAACCTGCACGCCTCTGACTCTGACTCTCTCTTCCTCTCACCAAAACGGTCGGACACACCTACGCTTTACCAACAGTTGGAAAAAACTAAGAAATACCCATTCCATTCCACTCAACTTCGTGTTTCCAAATACCAATGGCACAAAAACTTCGTCTTCCTCTTCGTCTGTTTCAGTTTCAGTTTTGCTGCTAACACGGCAGCAACTCCAAGAAAACAGAAACCCACCATTGGAAAACCCAAAAAAGCAAGGGCAGACCCAGAGCTATACTTGGCAGCCTAAAATGAAGAAAATGAAGGCAGCCCGGGAGGCGCTGTTGTTTTTCTTTGTGGGTTGTTGTTACCTGTTCGGAGTTGTTGAGTCAGATCTTGCTTCAGACAGGGCTGCGTTGATAAGTATACGCGGAGCAGTTGGTGGAAGATCCCTACTTTGGAATCTCTCGACCAGTCCCTGCTTGTGGGTTGGCGTCACTTGCGTCTCCAACAGAGTTGTTGAGCTTCGCTTGCCTGGTATGGGCCTTTCTGGTCAGCTACCTGCTGATGCTCTTGGCAATCTTACTCAGCTCCTCACTCTGTCTCTTCGTTTCAACGCACTCAGAGGTTTCATTCCGCCTGACATCGTCAATCTTCGTTCTCTCCGCAATCTTTACTTGCAAGGTAATTTCTTTTCTGGAGAGATTCCTGGATACTTGTTCGGTTTGCGGGACTTGGTAAGGCTCAACCTTGCTTCCAACAATTTCTCTGGTTCCATCTCTCCCGGTTTTAATAACTTGACGCGGCTGAGGACTCTTTATTTGGACCACAACCAGCTTACTGGTTCTATTCCTGACCTCAATTTACCTGCGCTTGACCAATTCAATGTTTCTTTCAACAATTTGAATGGTTCTATTCCATCCAGGCTGTCCGACAAACCAACCATTGCCTTTGAAGGTAACTCCCTCTGTGGGAAACCCTTGGTATCTTGTGACAATAGCACTTCCAGTGGCGGTGGTAATAACAGTGACGATAACAAGTTGTCTGGTGGAGCAGTTGCTGGCATAGTCATTGGTTGTGTTACTGGATTTTTGTTGCTTTTACTGATTTTGATCTTCTTATGTCAAAGAAAGAGAGGTGAGAAACAAGGTTCTAATAAGAATGTTGAGGGAGTGAAGAGTTATGAAGCTGACATCTCACGTGAGAAGCCTGTTGGTGACATTACTAGTGCAGGTAATGTAAGTTCAGGATCCGCTGGGGCTGTAGCTAGGGTGGAGGCTAGGAGTGGCGGAGGAGGGTACAAGAGCTTGGTTTTCTTTGGAAACTCACCTAAGGGGTTTGATTTGGAGGATTTGTTGAGGGCTTCTGCTGAAGTTTTGGGGAAGGGGACTTTTGGGACAGCGTATAAGGCCACTTTAGACATGGGTTTGGTGGTGGCTGTCAAGAGATTGAAGGATGTCAGTGTTACAGAGAAAGAATTTCGTGAGAGGATCGAAACAGTTGGCAAAATCAATCACGAGAATTTGGTACCACTAAGGGCTTATTACTATAGTTCTGACGAAAAGCTTCTTGTTTATGATTACATGCCCATGGGAAGCTTATCTGCACTTTTGCACGGTGAGTACGTCTTGCTTTACTTAATGACATGCATTTTTCTTTATGATTGCTGTTATTCGCTTTTGGTCATCTTGATAGATAGATTATTGTTATGTCCTAAATAGTTGTGTCAATTTGCTTACGTACTTGGAATACAAGTTCGTTTAGTGGATTTGCATGTAGAAACTACTTCGGCTTTCTGTCAGTATTTGTTGAATGATGTATGTCATTCACTTACTTGGAGGTTGGAATTTCTCGAATTCTGAATAGAAAAGGATAGAATTTCGGAATTCATGTATTTCTCATGTGAACAAAGAAGTTGTGAAGTTGCAGTGCACATGCTGAGATGGCCAGAATATGCTGGAACTATTTACAATGTTGAGATCAAGTGCCGTAGCAGCAGAGATGATCAAAAATCTTTCTAGCTCTTTTTATCATGTTAGTTTTTTTAACTGCAGGAAACAGAGTGGCTGGGATGACTCCCTTGAATTGGGATACCAGGTCTGTCATTGCCCTTGGTGCTGTCAGAGGAATTGCATACCTTCATTCTCAAGGGCCTGCATACTCTCATGGAAACATCAAGTCATCAAATATCCTGCTTACGAATTCCTTTGAAGCCTGTGTATCGGATTTTGGCCTTGCTCATCTCGCTGGTCCCACACCTACCCCCAACCGCATTGATGGTTATCGAGCTCCGGAGGTGACAGATGCTCGTAAAGTATCCCAAAAGGCTGATGTTTACAGTTTTGGTGTTTTACTTTTGGAATTGCTTACAGGAAAGGCTCCTACACATTCTGTCTTAAATGACGAAGGGGTAGACCTTCCAAGATGGGTCCAGTCTGTGGTTAAGGAAGAGTGGAATTCTGAGGTGTTTGATCCTGAGCTTCTACGGTATCAGAATGTAGAGGAGGACATGGTTAAGCTCTTGCAGCTTGCAATTGATTGCACTGCACAATATCCTGATAATCGCCCATCAATGGCAGAGGTAAAAGGCCAAATTGAGGAGATATGTCAATCAAGCTCGCAAGAGCATGATACCATTGTTGATGATCAGGCCTCTCAACACACTTATTCAGTTGATTCAGGTGCTCCCACATTTACATAAAAGGGCTATACAGAGATCAGCCACTTGTCATTGTTTCTTCTTCAATTGGTTGTTCATTCTTTCAGAACCACGTATTTCTTATTTCTCTTGTACCCTTATTCCTTGATGTTTTCGTTATTAAGAGAAAACTTTTCCTGTCTTCTTATTCCCTTTTTCTTTTTTGTTCCTTTTCCTTTTTCCACATTTAGCTGAAGCAATCTGCATTTGGTTATGTAACTTTATCTTCAATGCTGTATTGGGAAAGGGATGCCATTATTAATATCAATGATTGGCTGTTTGAAGTGTGAAAATCTTGAAATGTTGCCACAGTTATCAGTTAGCGTTGTGCTTCGTTTCATCAGAATTTGGATCATGATGGATGTTAAGATTCTCTTTTATTTATTAGACTTGGCATAATTTCCATCGAGACATTTGGTCAATAAACAGTAATTTTTCTTCCACTTGATTTCAAAGCATCTACTTGGACTTTTATTAGTGTCCAAGGGATGACTTGATTAGGAGATGGTTAAGTTTTAATGCTGTGATACTCATAATGTGACGAGCAGGTGCCAAGTTGGCTTGAATAATTTGTGTAAGGGTCTTGTCTAATGAAGGTTTAGACTATTATGAAATAGGACAGGGAAATCTTCGTTTGCTTCTTATTGTTATTGACCGAGACCGAATATTTGTATTTATGAAAATTAACTTACTAATTGAGACATGGGTCTATTACTTTTTGATTGATTCCATTCCAAGGCAAGATTTGAGCATAATAAAGAAAGGAGAAAAGAAGAAAACATATACAAAGAAAAGAAAAAGTTACTTATTCGCTGTTGGTCTTTGAACTTTCTTCTTTATGAGCATTTTTCAATTTGAATTGAAAAATGCATCAGTCACTTCTTTCACTTTCCCTTTAGAAGTTTTCAGAGCTTTATTCTTCTTTATATTGTGCTTTGCCATGGCCTGTTTTATGTTGGATGGACATAGATAGATGTATTATATTTGTGGTCTTGAGATGTTCTTGTAATAACCGTACTTTTTGCTTTGGTTAGAACTTTGGTTTGTTGAAACTGAGTTGTCTGAAGCAACCTATAAGCATCTCTGTCCCTATTGCTTCTTTCACAAATCCAATTTGTTAGAACTGAGCTGTATTGTTAGTTTCATTAATAGAGACAATAATGGTCTTGTGCAATCTCTTCATTTTCAAGTTTTGGTACACATCTTTGGTTCAGAGAAGATCACTAAATAAGGCACGATACCTGCAACAGAATTAGATTGTTAGGTAAAACATCTTGACCATTCAACCAAGAAAATAAAATCCTAGAGGACAGCAAAAGATACGGTGTAGTGGTCCAATGGTACAAGAAAAAGCAAAAAAACAAGATACCAGCTTGAGCAATTTTTGGAAGATTCATCCTCTTCCCTGGAGATCGTAATGAGAAATGGAGAGAAAATTGCAAGAGAAAAAGGACACATCCATACCTACAGCCACTGTATATAGAGATACAGGTAAAACTGTTCATGGCTCTAGCTGCTGATTGATTGCAATTTTAATACGACAATGATTTGCATATGGACCTGTCTTAATACTATGCATTCAAACCAATTATGGAACCTTAAGAACCACTCAATAATTGGGGTTCTTCCTGTGCATCTGACGGAAATGACATGGCGTTACTTACCATTTTGTACTTCTTTTCTTTAATTTTTTCCCTTTTGAAAAGATGATTCTTTTTTTACATATCTCCAAGACAAACGCTGAAATGGGTGACAAATCAAGCTAGTTCTACCCAACCATTTATAGGATAATACGTACCAATACTGATAATTGTGAAATGGAAACGTGGGTTGGTGGCAGCCTTGACTCTTTGGCAGCAAATTGGAAGATTCGTCCCAGTTGGTACTTACTCTCTTAAAACATCAATGAGAGCTCTAGTTGATCAATTATCTGTGATTAAAATAATCCAACTGACAGGTCCTCAGGGTACATGCATGCTAGACATGTTTGTTTGCAACATAAAAGTAGACAAATTTTAAGAGAGTCAAGAATTTGTGAAATCAGAAGATGGATTGAGAATTTAGATTCCCATGAGTTTTTTTGGCATTAAACAGCTCAAAACTCTTAATAGTTAAGAGGAACCGAAGACCTCTTTAAGATATTTTATACTTTAACAACTCCACATCTGCTCTTAGGGCTTGACGAGTCAAAACTTTGACAGATGAATCATATCTTTATTTTCCAAAAAGGATATAAATTGTGTTATCTATTTATTTATGCATTTATGAGATTACACTTTTCTTTATGTATTTGTTGTACATACTATGTCATGCCATTAAGGTAGGATCAATCAACCTTTTGATAATGTGCAATTATTATTATGATAGAACTTCAAATCCATAATTTTAGCCAAGTTTGGAAATAATCAACTTACTTTAATGCTGTAAGTTGATAGCTTAACTGGACCCAAACTGAGGGTTGAATGTGAAGATTGACACATCTTATTAGCCTTTTTAAAATGAAATATAAGTATGTTTAGAAAGTTCTAAATCGGTGATTGTTTGAAATTACTCGAGTAATTAACCTCTAATAGTGATACCTTCAATGGTATAGGTTGGGATGGACTTGAGGCCTTCGATGCTCTGGGCGGTCTTCACGTGGTTAATTCTATAAGCTTGTAAGAAAATCCAATTATAACACTCCAATAATTAAATCAGAATCAAGTTTGAGTATATTATTTTTTATTTTCAAGGTATGAGTGATCTCTGTTATCATAAATCATGCAACTGCCTTGACAAACTATAGAGCTTACAATTGATGATAGACCTTAAGAACTAAGATGGTCCATTGAATATGTCATTATATATCAACTAACATGTTAGACTAGTGCTCGACTAGTGAGATTGCATACTTTCATTTTAACTTATTCTGTGAAGAATGTGAACCATTTCTTTTTAAAAAATCAATAAGTTGAAATTCATTAGTACTAGTTTAAGAAAAAAAGTTGATTGATATCTCACTTATGATTTAAATCTCATAATTCTAATTATTATGTTGAAGTATTGTTGAAATAACTATGAGTGAAAATGCATAACAAAGAAAGACAAGATATAGCTCTATATTAATAGAAAGGAACAGACATGGTTGATCATGTCACCATATAGTTTAGAGTGTATAACAAAACATTAGATTTTATAGAAAATAGGGAATGGGTATTACATGCCTTTCACTTTACATTGCCACATAATATATAGACATTCTAGATTTCTATTCTAGGGAATTCCAACTGTACATAATAATACATGATATGATCACGATTTGGTTTTGCTAACTTATTGTAATCAAATATTCACCAAACTTTCCGTCAAGCTGATCTAAAAATGTCTTGCATACCTAACTTGCCAACTAGATCATTAAATTGCTTCTTAAGTAACCCTTTTGAGAGAACATCAGCCACCTATAAGAAGTAGGAACATATGGAATGCAGATGGTGCCATTTTCAATTTCTCCTTATTAAAGTGTTTGTCAACTTCTATATGTTTTGTCTTATCATGTAGGACAGGATTATGTGCAATTGAAATTGCAACTTTATTATCACAATAGACCTTCATAGGAATAGAATTAGGAACCTTTAACTCCTTCAGTACCCTTTTTACCCATAAAGCTTCACAAATTCCATGAGCTAGATACCTAAACTCAGCTTCAACACTACTTCTTGCTATAACTGTTTGTTTCTTGCTTTGTCAAGTTATCAAATTCCCTCCAACAAAAGTACAGTAACTTGAGATAAACCTTCTATCAATAGGGTTTCTTGCCTAGTCAGCATCAATGTATACTTTTACTTGGAGATTGTTCCTTTTTCGAAACATCAGGCCCTGTCTAGGAGTACCTTTTGGGTATCTTAGGATCCTATACATTGCATCAAAGTGTTCTGGACTTGGTGAATGCATAAATTGACTTATCAAACTCACAACAAATGCTATGTTAGGTTTGGTATGGGACAAATATATCAATCGTCCAACAAGTCTTTGAAATTGGTCTTTATCAATAACTTCTTTAGGTTTAGCAAAAGTGAGTTTGACATTAGATTCAATTGGAGTTTCTGCTGGCCTACAGTCGAGTAGTCCAAGATCTAGAACGTACTTCCTTTGATTCACAAAGATGCCCTCCTTTGATCTAGCAAATTCTATACCTAGGAAGAACTTTAGAGGTGTTAGATCTTTAATTTCAAATTCTTGAGCTAGCTTTATTTTCAACCTCTTAAGTTGTTCAACATCATCTCCAGTCAGAATTATATCACCCACATATATATATAATAAGAATAAAGAGTTTATCTTCCTTAGATCTCTTGTAGAACATGGTGTGATTTGCTTGATTTTGACAGTAACCATAGCTTTTCACAACCTTCCCAAATATGTCAAACCATGACCTTGATGATTGCTTTAGGCCATATAAAGCTTTTCTTAGTTTGTACACCTTATTCTTCCCATAAGTCTCTTCAAATCCTGGAGGTACGCTCATGAACACCTTCTCATCAAGTTCTCAATTTAAGAATGCATTCTTGACATCAAGTTGATGCAATGCCCAGTCAAAATTTATAGCCAAAGATAAGAGAATTCGTATAGTATTTACCTTGGCCATTAGAGCAAACATTTCTTGATAGTCAATACCATATGTTTGAGTGAAACCTTTAGTGACCAGCCTCACCTTCAGTCTTTCTGCACTTCCATTAGCCAAAAATTTTACTGTGAACAACCACTTGTATCCTACTAGCTTTGTCCCCTTAGGTACTTCAATTATGACACGACTCGTCTTTTGGACCGTGTTGACACTAGGGAATAGGTAGGCTTCTTGCCACCAAAATCCGTAGTAAGCCTAATTTTTCTATATTTTACTGAAAATCTGGCATGATCCATTCGTTTGTCTGATTAATCCTTATACTTGCTTAACAATTTTGAATGAAGTAAGGATCTCAATCTGTAATTCTAACATACATTATCTACTTATAATCTGCCAATCTATGATCGTCTCATAACATTAACTGACATCATTCTCAATAACATAGCATATCCATACATGTATCATGTATATATGATTATGACAAACCATGGAGCAGCTATAAACATTTGCAATTAACATCATGCTCAAAAAATTACTTGTCTGTTTATCTAAGCGAGTCTTAAAAAGACTTAGATTTCCCTCTTGTATGATATGCTAATCTCTTGAAATGATGATAGTGAGAGGTGAGTCTACAACACGACTCAGTGAGATATAAACATGCTACTATGCTTGTGGGCTAGGTAACACAAGGCTAGCTTCACAAGAATGGTCTGTAGCATTCTAAGCAATAATACATGGTATCAATGAATAAACAGGTAGCAATTTCAAATGTGTCACTAAGATCAGTAACACCCTTCACTTATTTAGTCATATCTCACAGGATACTCATCTAATTAAAATTCCCTTTATATAACACTTAGATGACACATTTTCGAGCATTTCATAATAGAACTCATCATCCAATTCTGACTCTAAAGTCCTCAAACAATTAACTTTCATTTTGTGTTTCAATCTCGCTGGTATTCTAAACTAGTTTCAATTCGGGACTTATATCTCATTTGTTTGCTCACCCTAAATTCATAAAAAAAATTCAGGGATATAGCAGACAATTGTATCTACAACTTCCAAGTTTTGAGTTTCTCCAAATTTACATGTTAAACAGCTCAAAAAAAATGTATAAGAGGGACCTATGAATCTGCTTCCCTTGGCAGCTTTGAACTCCAAGACCTTAGGTTTTGGTTTAGCCCCAAATCACCATAAAAATGAAAATTTCCTCATTTTAATTTGTCGTTAGACATCAAAGAATAAGAATCCATTATCAAAATCATCAAACCCATAAATTTCATCAAATGGGTTTCATAGTCATGAAAAAAAGTGAAACTAAATTCCAATCGGTAGAATCAAGTATTGGGATTAAGGCTTACCGTTTTGTATTGACTGATCGACTTGATTCTCCTTCACATTCTTGTTACAAAGCTTGAAAACTTTGAGAAAAAGCTTCCATGGTGAATTATAGTAAGTGAGGGAGGAGGAGGAAGACAAGTTTTTGTCTTATTTGTAGTTAGCTTCTTTTATAAGCCACTGTGTTCATTATTTACAAAAATGCCCCTCTTGTATTGGTTCTTTTAAAATCCGCTCGTACAATTTTCTGTGATAACCGAAAAAGTGTTAAACATCATTAATTTGATGTCACCAAAAATTATAATTCACTGTCATGGTTTTAAAGACATTAGTCTCAAATATCATTTTTTTTGGTGTATCGGATAAATCGGATACCGGGTGTTACAAATTAACTCCTAGGTCCAATTCTTTTCAAGGGCCTTTATCTCCTCCATAACAACTAATTTCCAATTCAGAACAGTAAATGCCTCTTGAATGTTTCTTGGAACAAATAGGTTAGTAATTTTAGAAACATATGAATTGTGGTTTTGTAAGAATTTGCTATAGGAAAGGTGATTTGACAAGGGATGATTAGTTTAAGATCATTTTCCTTTCCTAAGAGTTATAGGAAGACTAAAATCAGCAAATAAATCATCATGAACATCAGTAACAACTGAGTCAGTAGGAAGAATGGATTGATCAGGTTCAGAGATAACAAAAGGAAGGGTAGCAAATGGGTTACCTGTGCTAGATGCGTTTTTAGGTTCCTTCTCTAAGGAGTTTGAGTGGCCTGCTGTAACATCCCGTCACTGATGGGATGGGTACAGTGAGTGTGCATTTGCATTTGGCATGTGCATGCATTATTTAGCTTATGTATGTGATTAAAATTGGCAATTATTGCATTAGCATATGAACGTACATACATGTTTGACATATTCTCGATATGTTTGTGTAAATTGGAAATTTGGAGATAATTAGGTCGATTAAGCTGTGAGAAATTCAATTGGAGTGAGAAATGAGATTTAGGAGTTTGAAAAATGAAATTGGAGTGTATGATCATGAGTTTTACAATTTTGAAGAATTATATGAATTTTTCTGGAATTTTCGGAGCAATAGGCCCGGACCGAAAAATTGACCTAATAACTGATTAATTGAATTTTCGGTTCCAAAATTGATTATCCAATGGCACAGAAAGATTAGAAATTTGATTTGAGGAATTAGGGTTTTGAGCTATTGGAATTCGGGAAAAATTAGAATAAGAAATTGGATTGAGGTTGTTCGGATTGGTCTTGTGGCAATTAGTTGCCAAACAAGCCCTTATTTTCCTTTAGTTTATAAACCCTAACCTTTGAATTTTTGTCTTCCACGATGCTTTTGATTTTGAGAGAAGAAAGTTGCTCCTTCCTTCATCGTGGATCTCTTCCTTGTTATTGCTCCTTCCTCCATCTTTGATCAATTTCCCTTGGCTTAGTGTTGAAGATGATGATGATGGGTTTGAATTTGGTGTATGCCGTGGGTGTCGATGAGCTTGGGTTGGAGTGATTTTGAAGTTTTGAGGTTTAAATCAAGTAAGTTTCTTCTTCTTCTTGCTTTAAATAGTTGAATCTGTGGATTAATTGATATATATTGATGAATGATTTGATAAAAATTGAGGAATGGAAAATGTTAGGATTTCCGATGGTGATTTTCTTGTTTTGATGTTGTAATTTAGGGTTAATGGTTGTTTAATGAAATTGAGGTTAGGGATGAGTTTAAATGTGTAAGATTTGGGGTAGTTAGAGGAGTTTTACTGGTATTAGAGAAAGATTTGGCGAAAAAGCTAGTCAGAGATGTCGGTGGAGCCCCGCACGTTGCGACGTCTGTGAGGGCCTCGCCGCGACGAGCGGGTAGGTCTTCGTTGCGACGAGCTTGGAGAGGCGTCACGGCGAACCCGGTTGTCCTCGCCGCGACGAGCGAGGATGTCGCCGTGACGAGCGACCTTCTTGACGTCGCGACGAGCGACATATTTCTGAAGTGAGGCATTTTAGGTTTGAGGCAAAACTTTTGGTGTAGACCTCCGATTGAGGTGATATTTAATTCGTTATGAACTAGAGATAGAGGTCTACAATTGAGTGATTAGGGTTAAGAATTCCTACCCTTAGCAAATAAAAGATCGAATTGGGAAGATTTCGGATTTAGGTCGGGAATGTCATAAACATGTATGGTACGCAATTAAATTGTTTAGTGTGCATAATTGACTTCGAAAATTGGATCATTAGTAATATTTATGTGTTTTGATTGTATAGAGGTTCCAGTGGAGCGTTGATCCTCCGACGTAGCTGAGACTTCCCGGCATTAGCTCGGAAGTTACAGGTGAGTAACCTAGTT
>JANZLD010000002.1:27953703-27964577 GCA_026413575.1 Erythroxylum carthagenense | reverse complement strand
AATATTATGATTTGGTCAGAGTTGATATTAAGAAGAATTATTGAGGGTATATTAGGTAGTATGTATTTATTATGTTATGTTCCATCCTAAACCTCCCAAATCAGAGGTTTCTTATTTTCACTGTTTAGGATGGAATGGAACGTAACATGAAACCCTTCGCTTCCATCCCATTCCATTCCATTCCATTATGAAACCTTCAAACAAACGATGGAAGTGTATTATGTTCCATTTCATTCCATCCCTAACCCTCGAAACAAACAGAGCCTAAGTTTCAATACTAGAATTGGGAAGCCGTTTTTCAAGCATTACTTGACATTTACTTTCTTGACGTTTCACCTTAGTAAAGACTTCTCCAATAGGAGGGAGTAGATGTCTCCCAATAATCGTGCCTCTCATCTCATCATACTCAACATTTAAATCGATTAGGAATTTAAAGATCCTGTTATCCTTACCAATTTTCCAGTAATGATTAAAATCATTAGGAGATTTCCACTTATAAACATTAAACATATCTAGATCCTACCATACACACTTTAAGGAATTAAAGTACTTGGTAATATTATCGTCACCTTGACTGATTTGACCCAATTTCAGAGTCGGCGTATATACTTGTGACTGATTTCCTAAATCGAAGTGCATCTAAAGGACATTATCGTATAACTCCTTGTCCGTATAGTAGCATTTATACTCGGAGCTGATGTCTTCCTCCCTCCGTTAAGTTCACCAATCACGTCATCACCATAGAGTTTTATGCATTCCATATTGCACGAGCAGAATCATCTATAGCAGGTTCCACCTTGTCTCCAGGTAGCCAATCTTGCCTCTTCCACAAACATACATTCGTACGGATTGAGACCAAGGACATTCGTACAAATTGAGACCAACGAATAAAGTTTCTCTATTCAGCCGTATAGAGGTAACTTGGATGGAATGGGATCCAGAGGTAGGAATATGAGTAATAATAGGCTGAGTAGGGTAGCTGGAGGATTTTGTAACGTCTGACACTATCTTACAGGGACGGCGACTAGGTTTTATTCTTGCTGAGGGTGCTCTAATACCATATAGAAAAATAGAACTGAACAAAGGAATAGGTATTACACACCTTTCACTTTACATTACTGCATAATAAATAAACATTACAGATTTCCATTCTAGGAGATTACAACTATACATGATAAGGTCTGAATTGATTTATCTAATTACATTTGTACATGATATGATCACGATGTGATCTAGCTAACTTAATTGGAATCAAATATTCACCAAGAATATCTCTCAACAGATTTTCTATTGGACTAGTGATAACATCCTTTCTTCTAATTATACTTTCTTGAATGAATCGCATGCTCCATTTATTATATAAGGAAGCACACCAGAGATTAAGCACATAAATTCGCTAGACGAGGATATCAGCAGAAGGCCTATACCACACGGGATCAACTTGAATAATTCTTCATTACACTTTTGCCTCAAATCCTGTGTTCTTATCTGAAGTGATGGCTTAACATTTCAATGTTAAACGATTGCCGACATAGCTTACCTCAATTTGTCACGTAGTATTCAAATGCTTGCAACATAAATCAAACCATGGTTACCTTTATTGTTCCTGTACTGTGCGAAGTACTTGGAACAGAGGTTGATCAAACATGGCTGAACAAACTCACAAGAGAAACTATAGTACAAAATGTGGGTTTAAGATTTTTTTTCCATTGATCCATCATAGAGAGAGCACCAACTAGGATGAACCCTTCAATCATTTTGCTGTTTTTGAGTGCTTGATTAGCCAATCAATCACCACATCAATATTTATGGAGTCCTTACAGGAGATCATATAGCAGCAGACCTCTCTATCTGTGATCGATTCAAGACTCCTGCAACCATCAAACAAGAAAATGGTAACTTCTCCATTATATAACTGATTTGACACAATCCGCATACTACCAAATGGCTTGTAAAGTAAAATTCTCTGAAGTTTATCAAAACTTACAGCTGATCTACTAAAGCTTGCTTGGACAGAGCTTCAGATTTGTCAATCTTGTTCCCAAGAACAAGTAGGGGGATTCCATTTAAAGATGGCTTTGTCAAGAGGTCATGTAACTCACTTCGAGAAATAGGTATACTGTCTCTGTCAGCAGCATCAACTACATATCTGGTTTTGTGATGATCATAGAGGCAACCAAAATATGTCAGCTCTTTAACAGATTCCAAGAAGAATACAACATCAGAAAGGATCACCCCAAACTTGATTCAACAGAGAATAAGTTGTAATATTTCTGTCATTTTCAAATACTTACATTTGATTCCAAACCGAGTTCATTGCCCTATCTTCAGTTATTAAAGGGACAATAAAGTTCCTTATTTTTGTTTTGACTTTTCAGTAAGAAGATAACTCCGAACATTATTTTTCATTTAACATCCAACGATGTAAATCATGCATAGTTGAAATGTTTGTACTTGAGAAGTTGTATTGTGTGAATATATGGATGCAAATAAGTGACATGCGATAATACAGAAGGTTAGGATAATAGAAAAGTTACACAATTGCAGAGACCCCACGACAGTAACGTTCCCACATTGTACGAAACCTTCTTTGCCCTCCAAGATCCCAAAGTTTTATTGTCACGTTGCCTTTTGTAACTTTCCGCATATTAAATCCAACCTGCATCATGTTGTGAACTCCTCACAAGATATCATTAAAATATCATCAACTCCTCAAAATTAGAACAAGGAAATGATACCTACAGTAGGAATCATGTCTTCACTGTATCCTCCAGTCTGGTTGGCACAAAAGGAAGAGGGTCAGGATCAAATGGTGTAAAATTGTCAGAAAATTTGGGCAAGATTTGCACTCACGGCAATAGCATTGACAAGAGATGTCTTTCCTGCATTCTGAAGCCCTACAAGGGATAGCTCCATTTCTTGCTTAAAGAATAAGCTGATATATGCACAAAATGCAATTAGCAAAAGGTTAATAGACACAAAACCAGTGGACTCATTATCCTGATTGGCAATTGTACAGACATTATGACCAGCCTCCAGGATAAAAAATTAAAAGGCACTTATATTATTCAGAACACATCATTAGTAGAAAAACATAAATGAAGGCCTGGAAGCTAATACTTTACACGACCAAAGGCTAACCAATTGCAGTACATCTCCAACATGTTATCTCTTGTTTCATAGGTGCCATATGATTCAATTAAGAGAAGTTTATGTCTAAATGGAAGAAACATACAAGTTGTATTAACTACACAGAGTCTAAGAAGTAGATAGTGGATGTATCTACATCCATTCAGAAAGTTTTTCAAACATAGGACTCAGCAGTAGATGGTTAATTTTAAGAAAGCAAATAGAACATGAAAGGAAATTATCATTTTCATTTTGTGCATGATTTTTCATCAAAGGCATGCAGAAAATTAACAATGCTTGAGTCAAAAAGAACTAATTTGTGAAGGCCTGGTAATCTACATTGAACAACCTCTGTGGGTAAAGTAAAACCTTAATATCTCACATAAAAATCACACATCACAAGTAGTGCGAGCATTTTAAATTACGCCAATAATAAGGAGAAATTTGAACTGTAATATGAGAAACTATAATCTTTCTAATCCACAATATCTGTCCAATTAACTTCATTACAGCTGATCTCCTACTTAAATCTCAATTTCAGAGTAACGAATTGTTGCAAAAAGGAAAGAAAAAGTTATACAAAGACAAATCAGCTCCCTATTTTTTTTCCAATACAAGTAAAGTTTGGCTAACCACAGTCCAACAAATGCAGTAAAAGCGGACGCATTTGGCAGGTTCTAAGGCAGACTTATGACAATTCCAGTAAGTATGAGAAGCAATAATTCCATATAATTTCATTCTCGAAAAGGCAATTCCCGATGAAAGCATGACCAGTACTGAGAACGCTCCATTATTAATGATCACTCTGCCCCTTGACAAGCTATCTCCCCCTGTTGCTAAGTCCACTCTTGTTTTGATACAAAAGTTTAAAGCAATAAAGTTCAGAACTCCAAACGACAAGAATACCGACTTTGAATTTCAATAACGGTCTGCCAAAGGAAAAATGTGTCCAACGGCTGGGTTTCAAACATCATTATGGACTTTTTAACATTCCTTTTGGACTCCAGAACTGGTGTTTTGTGAATTATTCACCACGAGCACGTTGGCATATATGTTTAACTTGCAATCAGATGTAAGTTTTATACCAAAAGTAAAAACAGAAAAAGAAAGGAAAACTTGGAAGGTAAACAAGAAAAAGGTCGTACACAACCCACATGAAGAGCTTTCCAAGAAAATAAAAATGAAAGGTGCAAGAACCGATTTCTCCATAATTTTATTTAGTAACGAAAAAGAAGAAAGAAACTGAACAACCAAAGTTTTCTAGACGCATGGGTCTGCAAAAGATTGGCAATCGAAACAAAATGAACAGAAGATATACAGTTTTTATACAGCCAAAGCCAATATGCTGTATCACCAAAATCAAATGAAAGAAAGAATCTTTTTTTGTTCTCTCACAAGGAGAAGTTGCACATCTCAAAATAAGCAGCAAAAAATTAACACATTCCATCAGTGAATCGATACCAAGCTCTTGTAATTGTTACGTTATAGACCAAGAGATGGGTTGGTTAAGGTGGCAATCATCCAAACAAGAAACCCAGGCAGAAACAGGAGCAAAGAAAACAGGGGAATTACCTCCGGAGCCAATTGAGAAGGGAATCCCAGAGACCCATTCGAGGAAGCCAATGTTTGTTGTTGTGAAAGTGAGTTATTGGTGTAAGGAGATGCAACAAAATTGCGGAAAAGCAACTTGGTTTGGTATCGAAAGGAAACGTCTGCTTGACTGTGACTTGAGTTTTGAGGTGTGCTGCGGTGGCCGTTGTCGTCAGTTTTTGGGTACTTTTGTCGTAATCGTAGTAATAATTAACATCATGACATTAAAAATTAATGTCTGTCGTAAGTTGGGGTCGTCTTGGTCTTTAGGGATTGGGCTTCATATACCTTTCTTACGGATTTCTTTGTAATATTTTCAATTTTTGATCAATTAACTTACAGGCCCATTTTCAGAATCTGACTCTTGGGCTTACAAACTTCAATTCAATCCCTGAATTACAGAAGGGCTCTTTACTTTGTTTTTGTATATTTTTGTAATTTGTTTTGTTTATTTTTGTATTATTGGTCTATTAATATGTACATAATTTTGACTAATAATATTAATGCTAAAAATGAATCACCGTTATAAAAAGAAATCATTGCATGAGTTTAGGAGTGAATCAGGGATGGATTGATTGTTATGATTGACATGTTCCTGTAAGATTGTCTTTCTACTAAAGACACCTATGCATTGGAAACTGAATGCTAGAAAAAGGCTTTATAAAGAATCCATGAGTTAATCTGATGTGAGGACATGGGAGACTCGTAAGTGGCCATTGGCAACTTGATCATGAATGAAATGAAGGCTTATAGCAATATGTTTCACGTGAGAGTGAAAGACATGATTAGAATAGACAGTAGCTCCAATATTTGCACAATAAATGACTGGTGAAGTGGGCGGCATGATACTTAAACTTTTAGAGAAGGTAAGTAACCCAATTAAGTTCTACAATTGCGGAGTTGATGGCATGATTTCAGTGGAAGAGTTCTAAATTAACATTTGTTTCTTAGAGCTTTAAGAAATAAGAATGTTACTAAGCAAAACAACGCAAGTCAAGGTAAAGGTGCAATCAATCTTGTTCTCGGCCCAATTAGTGTTGATAAATGCATGGAAACTCAAGGGAAAATCCTTGCAGATTAGTAATTAACCTACAGTGCATCATGATGTAAGGTCTGTTAGTAATTAACCTATAGTGCATCATGATGTAAGGTCTGCAAAATACACTTTACAACAAACCAACGTGTCACTAGGGTGATTGCATGAGTTGTGACAATTTGTGAAGTACAGATGCTGTGCCTGGATGAGTGAGAGAAAGACACTACAAGGAGCTAAGAATTTGACGATAAAGGGTAGAATGCATATAAGTGGTTCATTATGAAAGTTTCGGTTTTTTTGAAAATTGAAAAGAATTCATTAATAGCCATGAAAGGCATCAAAAAGGGATAATATGGTGAGAGTCAAATAAAATAAGATATAACAACATAGTTGATTTTAGGAAAGACTAGAACTAGAGGTTCTACCTTTTTCTAATATGAGAGCTTTGTTGATCGGTAACTTATGAGTTACTAAAGTTTCCTTAATCCAACAATGCCAATTATGAATAAGCGTGCACTTGTTAATTCTCTTCTACTGATGAATTTTTTGATTTATTTACCTCCATATAACATGAACTGCACAGTTGAAATTAAGACTTAAATAGATTCTGTCATCTTCCACGTAAATACATTTTACTTCGGCCCATTCAAGAATCTTGTTCCAATTGGATTCAAAGCAATATTGGTTTAGGGTATGCTGAATGTTAGCCCAAATGGAGGCTGTGAATTCACATTTGAAGTATAAATGGGCTATACTTTCTTTCTTCTTCAATAATGCAGAATTCACAAAGAGGTTAATAGAGCCATGAATCCTATCTTTTGTCGTTAGTCTACCTTTAGCTGCTAGCCAAGTTGTGAATGAGGCTTCAGGCTTCAAGGATGCTTTCCATACTACATTGAACCATGATATATCTAGGGTAGGAGGTTTAATAGCTTTAATGTCGGAGGAATTTGAGAAAACCCTATTGGAACTTGAATTCCAAATGTACTTGTCTGTGTTAGAAGAATCAAGTTGACAGTTTGGTAGATAGGTCTGGAGCCTTTCAAACCCTCCACCTTGAAATTGCCAGGAGTTGTTTTCAATGATGATATGAACTTCAGCATGTGATGAAATTCTTTTGGACAAGGTAGAAATATCATTTTTCAGGTGAAGAGGGCTAGAGGAGGTCTAATTATCAAACTAGAACCAAGTATCATTTCCATTTCTCACATGGATATTGATGAAGGGGTATACCAGATGTCTTTTCCTTAAAATCTAAATGAAGAACCAAGAATACTCTTTAATTTTAGGATTGCCATCACTGGTGTTTCTTGATAACCACTATTAAAAGTATATATGTGTGATAACCATTGTTAAAAAGATGATATAGGTATGATGAGTAAGTGAATAGTCTGTAATGACATACAGTTGAGACTTTAGTACAAGTTTGTGTGATATACAAAGGATAAGTCATGGGCAACAAAGATAATCAGATGTCTTTAAATTACTATAATTTAGTGATAGATTGACTAAACAAGGGAAGAGTAACTAGTTACGGTTGAATGATGATGAAATAAGATTGATAAGATAATTGCCAGTTTGAAGTGCCAAAGACTAATATGTAGATGACATTGAATGCTTGGTGAAATAAGACAAGAATAGTATTTAGCATTTGATAATATTTGCCTTTAGTGATTCCTATCTGTTTAAGTGTATGATGTGGAGATTTATGCTATTAAATCTTAGTTTGCACTGTAAAATTACTTAGACTTATCACTTCTCCATTCTCATAAGTATACACAATTTTGATAAGAATGTTAAAGTAGTCCCCTACTAGTGGTTTAATTTTTGGAAACATTGTAGCAACACCAGATTTATTTTTGAGAGGGTAAAGTCATGTGTGTTTAATGATAAAATAATAAAAATGATTGAATAAGGAAAGAATGATTAAACCTTAAATGTCCATAAATAAAAGTTATAATGAATTTGAACACTTTAAGAAAGGCATGCCAAAAGAAAGTTTATGGGCTTTATTATATGAACAAGAATTACATTAAATTTAGATACTTGATTTAGTTAAGGGAAGATGATGAGTAGTAATTATCTGATGAAGTATTTTGGATGAGAGATGGCCAAGACGAAAATGTTAGGAGGTTAAATTTGCTCGTTGATCCTAAGTCAATAACCCATAAGGAGTGATTCTTGGAATCGTCTGTTGAGAGAATGAGTTAGGATCTGATCCCGAGTATAGTGGAATAATTATGAAATTTTTTTATATTTTGATTTCTCAAAAACCAAGATCACCTTAATTCTATAAATGATTAACACATAATCATAATAATGCGTGAATCTAAATTCGGACCTTATTCTGAAATTGGTCATAATCTTGTCGTATCCTTCAAACTCTTTCTGAAACTAATTTGCCTCAACTATCGTGGTCTCATAAATGTTTGGTCTCTAATGATATCCATAGAATGAGTTGAGAGAACTATGTAACTCTTACAGAGAGGATTAAGCAAGAAGTGCTAACTCCATAGAGCTTAAGCCTATTTATAACAATATTTGGATATTTAGTAATTTAATTAAAATTAAATTCTAATTTAAATTAAACTTAATTAAAATTATAAGTAATTCCAATTAAATACCAATTATGCCCATATAAGATTTAATATCTCATCCTTATTTATCAAATATCTCATATTTAATCTTAAAGTTTCTCAAACTTTAAAATCGAGTCCAACTTGATTAAATTAACTTTGCTCTCTTCAACACATTCTATATGTGAGATGCATTAGGTTCCCAAATATATTAGAAATGATTATAAATTATAATTATAATTTATAATTAGAAATAGATAAATTAAAACTCTTTTTAATTTATCTTTAATTCTCCAATTAAACAATTTATAATCATATATCAAGATTGACGTCTAGCAATACGTCATGAGCATCCAAATATTTAGGAATGTCAAAGTGGTGTTGACTAACATTTTCGTGCATGATTTTTTTTTGTATAATTTAATTCTTTCATCATAAAATATTCCGATTAGACATAGAGCATGAAATTAAAGTCTACTCTATTTTAAGTCTAACCATATTAGTTCTCTGCCATCAACTATCAATTTAATTAATGACACTTGTAAATTATTTACAAAACATCATTATACTTTGGCTAAGGATTTCATAAATCAATACTAATCGAGAACAACAAAACATTCTCTCTAATTACTTTAGGGTGATGAATTCTATTTTGATCACACAACTATCTCCATATAATTCGTGTTACATACAATGACTATCGTTTGACTGACCTATGATTAAATAGGTCATAAATAGTATCAAAACATAACAATCCCTATACAAGATAACTTTGGCGACCTCAAGTCAAAAGATCACTTATACAATCATCACAATCAGAATTCCATAGACATATAAGTAATGTTCCAGATAGATTTCTCATGTCGGCTCTGTTTATGAACTTGTTCTCTAACAAGCACCCACATGTTTGTTTAAGTATCTCCAAACTTTAATCTATGAGATCGACTACTTCATTCATAAGGAAAAACATAACATGTGTTAGTCTTTTTATATTCTATTAATCTTCAGTCTTAATAGAACAATGACTAGGAACAATTTAGGGATAATACATAAATGTAATATGAATCTCATAATTATGATCTCATTATAATTTCATTTACATGTACAATTATCCCATGGACTTTATCATATACATCTAAACATGTATAAGATAAAGAATGTCTTAAAATAATTTGTCAATAAACTATAACCAATCTGATTGACTGGAGGGCATAAACCAACAATATCCCATTTGCACTAAGTCAATCGTTTAAATATCTCATACCATATCACCATATGACGATTATTCTGCTACTGGAATAATGGCTTAATAAGATAATTCTAAAAGATTTTCTACTGTGAGTACTTGCTTAAATCTTACAACTATCATCTTAATATAATAATAATTAAGAATAACTGCCTAAATACATCATTGGATATTTGATGAGACATCAACTCCTTACGCATGCCCTATGCCTCTAATGTTCTACAGTAAATTATTGTCTTAAACATTGCAAATAACTATATCAAGTTCACTAAAGAACTTATTGATCCGATTAATCATTTCCACTAAATGAAAAATGTATTATGATTTAATTAATAACCAATTGCTATATTGGAACTTTTCCAATCTTAAAATGATATTGTTCTAAATAAAATAAATTTTAATTAGGATTTACTTCTAAAGTTATATCCTTATCATCTTGAGCTCAAATATCAACTCATACACAGAATAATAGATATCTTTAATACTTCACAAGTATCAGATTTATCTTAAATACTAAACATATTTAGTACATTATCTATGTACTTGGGACTTAGAATAAGTTAACAACGTCCAATCTATCTTTATAGATCTAATTCCTATAACTAAGTTGTTATCTTTTCATATCTAACAAGAGTTGTTCTTAGACATTTATATTTCAATAATTGAAAGTTAGAACTATTGTTCTCTATGAGCAATATGTCTCCACATACTCCTACTGACCTTCTTGTAGATATGATAAATTCACAATCATCTTTAAAACAAACTCTTTGAATTCATCATGAAAGTAAATCTTTCAACATCTCATACCTTTCAACTATACATCAAATGTATCAATAAAGGTAATAGCTGCAATTAGATGTATTATCATAAAATTTGAACCTTTCAAATTTCATCTTACTCCCATTACTTATCTTGAGAACCATTCTCCTATAAGCATATATTGAAACAAACAATTTGTTTAATAGGATTATATCCAACGCTTTGGATATCTCATAACCCTTTATTTCCCATTTTAGTTCTAAACTTAATGGATTATATATACACTTCAACAAAGTATCACATCCTTTAATCATAAACTTTGAGTCTTTCAAAGACTTAGGGCCCGTTTGGTTCCATTTCTATTTTTCTGTTGTTGTTTTTAGTTTCTGTTTCCTGTTTTTGATTTCTGTTTTTTTACTTAAAAAAAATGAAAACCTATTTGGTTGATATTTGTAACATAAAAACTGAAAATAAAAACATGTTTGGTTGAGATTTTTAATAAACTTATTATTATTATTATTATTATTAATTTTTAATT
>JANZLD010000002.1:27905031-27923883 GCA_026413575.1 Erythroxylum carthagenense | reverse complement strand
AAAAGTTAAAATAAGGACTTTTTTTTTTTACTTCATCAAAGGCTTATAAAAACGGCCCTGATTACTAGTTTATAATTTGTAGAAGCTAACGATTTTATATTTATATTTTCAAATAATTTTAATTTATAATTTATTTTCCCTCAGCTATACTTCGTGGATATAAGGTAGCAAATAACAACTATCCTTATTGGCTAAAAAAGTCAATATAATTAATTACTTTTGAATAGTTCAAAGTTAAATTGGTCAAGTGACATATACCTAATTAAGTTGGCTTCGTATCATCTTACTATAACTTAAAAGAAGATAATAGTTATTGTAAATCTATTTGAGAAAAAAAAAAAAGGATCACAATAGACAAAGTTAAAAAGCAATACATAAATGGAAATTATGTTGATAATTTTCTAATAAAAAGTCTGTAAGTAATATCTTGATAATCACTAGCTAACTTGAGTTGAGTACTGTAAAGTAGAGATAATATAAGAGAGTTTTAAAAAGCTTTGAAATTTCAAATAACTAATCCGTGTACGAGTATAACTCCAAATAGAAAAATAAAATTCAGCCTAGAAACCGTGTCATATGTTACTTGGTATCATTTATGATGGTCTATCCAAGTTCTGACTCCCGCATAAAAGCAGCATTAATTTATTTACGTAATGCAGTGAGTCAAACGGAAGGTGTCTGACAATTTACAATTTACGTAAAATAGATGTATGTATGCATAACTTAAAATGATACTTCTTTTTTTAAATGATCGAAATTAGTATATATTTTATCTATATATATATATATAAATAGAGGGTGTTGACTTTGTAACAGGAGTAAAAAATTTAAGACTAGAGAGGAGATTCTCAACTAGACACGTCATTGTCGATTTGTCGTATCAGCATTTGATGTAAGCTGGAAAAGAATCTACAGAGTCGTTCAACTGGGAGTAAATGACTGGTAATAGAGCAAACGCGGTTTTAGCCCCGAATTATTGTTTTGTCTATGTCTAAGAACGGGACAGCCACTCCAAGACGCTGAAACATGGAAATATAAACGGAAGTTTGATCCGGGTAGAATTATCTAATATTGTTTTTATGGATGTGAAACCTTGAACTTTGATCTGCCACTTCTTTTGAAAAAGATGTCGTTGCCATTGAAACTTTCAACTCATTCACACATTCTTGATGATTTTGGTCTTTGTTCTAGACAAACCCCCCATGGACAATAGGGCAAGTTGGTGTTTTTTAATTTAACTTCCACATGGTGGAAAAAATACCTCATCCATATTAGTGCGTGCCTTTTCACTTCAACAATTAACGTCAAGTGGGCTAGATGATGGTGTCGTTTCAACCTAAACATATATTTTTTTTGTACGTATATATTTTTTCAACTTTTTATATAGTCAAGTATTAGAAACCATTTAGTCTAGTTTAATAAAGATTTAGTGGTGTGTGTAGCCATGTTTTGATGATTTATAAGATTGCATCAGCAAATTAAAAGATACCAAAGAGGATGTTAGAGACGACAATTTAAAATACTTGCAACAGTTGTGATGTGATATGTATATGTATTATTATTTACTGATATAGGCGTTAGTTAATCACTGTTTATTAATACATAGCTTTGTTAATATATGATTTAGTATCACTAACGGTTCGAAGATAAGTTGTTGGTCTAAAAAATTACATTTGATTGCAAAATATGGATGCTGTAGACACCAAGAAGTCGTTTATTACTTAATTAAGTACAACATACTTATCATGTAATTAATTCTTATTTCTTGTGGATTAAAAACACTCTCTCTGTTTATTAAAAGTAGGGTTGTATATATTGAGGGAGTCTTTATATCCATTTTTATTTTTAATAATTTGTGAATAAATATTATATAAGAGATAAAAATAACTTTATTTAATTAAAAATAATTTATATTGAAATTTGATCTAATATGCAATTATTACCAGTGATAAAAATATAACTACATTACTATTAATAACTAAACAGGTTTTTATTTTTATTTAAAAGAAAAATATAAACATAAAATTAAAAACAAAAGCTAAAAATTACAAAAAAAATAGAAATAGAACTAAATTAAACCTATTTTTTTTTTAAATTTCGTTTTTAACAGGAGTTTTTAATGAGTCTTCGTTGTTGTTATACCAACATAAATTATGGACCACTGCAATTCTTGCATAACTGAGACTTCTTTTTTGTGTCAAAATCAAATTTGTTTTTGTTGAACTTGAGAAATTACTTGAAGGATATAGAGTGGATATGCTAAAAAAAACAAAAAGAGTTGTGGGAATACTGAAGATTTCAATTCCGCGTGGTTGGATTAATGTAATGAAAACATGAGACTAGATTTCCGAAAGCCGGCGTCTGGTCATTCTCAGCCCCTGTCCAGTCGGGCTGTCCCGTCATATGTAATTCCCAGATAAAGCCTATTTCACACACGTACAAACTCCGCCAGTTCCATCTATGACACGTGGAGCACTATTTTGATTGTCACATAATAAATATGTAAGTAATATGCATATATTAAGTCATGAGTTGGAGAGTGTGATGATATGATCACGTATCATTAGTTTGCTTAACTGCATGAACAGTATATTCTCCAGGCTTGTGTGTATCGAATCTATGTATCTGGACCGGCGAAGAAAGGGATGGTGGGCTCAACTGGTCTCCGGAATGAGTAAAAGTCTCACGATAACCGCGTGGAAAGCAAGATAGAGTGGGTGCTGGCCAGCTTGGTTAAGTCCAGGTGTCGTCGCGCCTGTGTTGAGTTGAGTCTATGAATGAACGACGAAAGAAGTCAACGCCCTTGCTTTTATTTAATTTTGTTTTTGTTTTAAATACAAAATATAAAGTGGGTACGCGTACGACCTCGCTGTTATTTTTGCTTGCACTCTCTTGTTTGCAAGTGAAAGATTGTATTAACTGTTGCATGGCATGTAGATAGTGGATGGTCAAGGCACTTTCTTGGCAAGGTTCGTTGAGGTTGGTGGTAGTGCAGAGTTGAGACCATCAACATCTCCCTGTCCACGTTGCCAAAGCTCACGCTTTTAACTATTGTAGAACATAAACCGAATCATGTTCAAGTTTTCACGTTTCCCATACATATAGAAAAGCTAAAATATTGGTAGGAAAATTTAAGATTTTAAACACATTGATCATATTTAAAGTTGATGTATGATGTTAATATATGCATGGACGGATCCACGTCACGTCGGAAGCAAATGCCTCCAAAAAAAACTTTATATAAAAAGATTATTAGTTTAAGTTTTGATCCGATTAAAAAAATAAAATATTACTTCCTTTAAAATTTTTCTCCATTAAAAATAAAATTTTATCCTCACTAAAAAATTTTATGGATCCATCCCTGATATATGAATTTACTTTTGTTATTTTTCATAAAAATTTGCATAAGCACTTAATATCTCATATTTTATAAATTAACTATTGATGTTAATGGTCGTTTATAAAATAACTCATTCAATTAATTTCAAAATCATTCAATTCGTTTGAAATTTCTTTTAAGATTTTTCTTATATTGTATGAATAAGTTTTCATCTTCATCCAACGTTAATTCTGACATTATTAATAAATTTTATCTAGAAATATTGTTTTAAAAATAAAGGTTAATGTTAAAGACCAACGTCAAAACTTTAGAAGTTTATATCAATGTTTTGTGAGAATGTTAATAATGAATTCGTGCCTTTAGCGATATAATATAATTAACAAATTTATAGAGTCTAATCAAAAAATTAGTGTTAAAAGTCTCCTCATTCTTTATTTCGGGTCTTGAACCTTGATTGTTAGTGAATTCATTTAGCATATTCTTAAACGGTCGTCGTTTAGTAAGTATTAGTCCCTAAATATTTTAATTCTTTAATAAAAGATATGCTAAGTTTATATTTAAATTGACAATTATGTGGTTTTATTCAAATTTTTTTAATTAATTCATTGCGATTCTATTTATAGTATAATTCCTTCAATTTGTATAGAAGAAACACGACAAGAAATCAGTTATTTACAGACGGATAATACCGTCAGTAAACGGCCAATTTCTGTCGATAAAATAAATTATCGACGGAAATTGAAGATGGACGAAATCGTCGTTAAAACGACCGTAGTTAAAGTTACCAACGAACTTTTTATGTGCTGTTCCGTCGGTAATTTAGCAACGACCCAAAATATATTACCAACAGGCGATATGGTGTTGGTGAAAATTACTGACGGAAAAAAGAAAAGGGCATTTCCGTAATTATCATGTAGCAACAGATGATTTCTGTCGGTAAACCGAAAATAATGGACAAGAAACGTCATCATACTTACCAACGGCGATAGTATTTTCGTCAGTAAAAAATTTTCAATTTCTGACGGTATTTTGTATTCCGTCGGTAATAGGAGGTAAGAATTTTTTTTTAAAATTCCAGTTTCATGATCTTATGATAAATGCATAATGTTAAGAGTTACCAATTATTTGTGCATAATAAATTAATTTGCATATATATATATATATAATTTGATTAATCAGAAAATTAATTGATAATATAACGTTAAAATTATTTTAATTGATAATAAAAACATTACAGTGTACATAACTTATGTTTGTAATTGAAAGATAATGATAAGGACAAGCTAATGTCGTGGTAATCGTGGGTGCTCTGAACTGTTAAGCCTCCCCTTTAACTTTTTCATCTCCTATCTAAACTGAGCTATCTGCTCCATCGGATTTCTCATCTTAGCTATCTGCTCCATCTGCTCTCTCATCTTAGCCATCTTTTCCATCTCCGCTCTCATCTTAGCCTTGTGCTCCATCTCCTCTCTCATCTTAGTTGTCTGCTCCAACTACTCTCTCATCTTAGCTATCTGCTCAATCTGTTCTCTCATTTTTGCCACCTACTCCATCTCCTCTCTCATCTTAGCTATCTGCTCCATCCGTTCATTCACATTAGCCTCTTTCATGTCAGCTATCTACTCCTTCAATGTGTGCACTGTGGCCCGAAGCTCGGTTACTTCATTGCTATGCGTTGGCCTAGCAAATGTTGCTGTACTGGATAGAGAAGAGCGCGAATAACATGTGTTCGCATATGAACCTAGCCCGAATATCTTTCTACGACGGTCCCTACCACCCACAACATCAAGATACGTCTAAGTTTCATCTGCAAGTTGTTCCTTCTGAGATTGTCGTTGAATGGCTTATTGTATTTGGTCACATTAGGAAGCAGTGTTTATATTAGTAAGGGATTATTGTTAAGAAAATATAAAAATGTATTAATTTCTCATACATTCAGCTCTCTACATCGGGTGTTGATGAATGTCACACCATCATGTTTCTTCATGTGGGTGTGCAAAAACACTTGAATAGGTATAGGCTTGATACCCAATGACTTTTCCTACATGTATAACCTAAATTGTTAGATGTGAATTACAATTTATAAAAATTTCGGCAGATTTTTCTCTATTTTTATGATATTTGCCCCCTGTTGAACAAAAAAAATAACTTAACGCAACCATATATGGCACCAGACATTTATACCATAATCATTATCTACAATACAGCAAAGCAAAATATATACAAAATAAGTGTCAAGTTTAGATACTTACAAGTCTATGTGCATGCTCGTAGTGGGTGATTAATCCTCCCGTATGTACAGGAAGACTCTCTCCTCCCGAGCCTTCACATCTATTGGTAGAGTTACACTTTGAGATGGACATTGCCGCAGATGATGTCTAATACTCGGTCCAACGACTCCATATTTCCTCCTAAATATAACGCGATCGTGTACCAGCTTTGCGTATCGCATTAATTAAGTCGCTATAACTTGTACGAGCTTTCTTTTCCTATACTTTATACATGCTGGCGTCGAAACCAGAATCTCAGTAAAATTCTTTTTGAAATAAGAAGGAAAAAATTATATAATGTAATAATATTTATGTAATTTGTGTATATAAATCAATATAAAAAGAAAATAAATATTTATTGTATCTCAAACTCCTGAAAGTAAAATTGCTTTGTGGCCTTAGATATATTCTTCCACACATAACCCTTAAAATCAATCTTTTGCTTAAATGTGAAAGTCATATTTCTTGAACTCGGTCTAGATGGAACCAACCTAATATAACAAATTATTTTATACTATGAAAAAACTAACAAATCTAAGACTTAATAAAAAGCACATAATGAGTAATGTGATTTCACTTACTGTTCATTGACAATTGTTATAAACTTTCTTCCATCAGGTCCCTCAACTATAGGATGGCAGACGTCTCCTCTATCTGATAAACAGGTATTAGATGATATATGAGTTGGGGAAGGGGATGGTGTAGCATGAGGAGCAATAGGTGATGCCTCATCTGCAACTGTCGGCCCTGGAGGTGGAGGAGGTGAGTCAGTGCAAGCTGTAGACTGTGACAAACCACCTTCACAGTAAGTTGCTCCGAATTTGGCTCTAAACCTCAACCGCATAACCTCACGCTGTCTCTTTGGTCCCATATGTTTACTTAAAATTTAATTTTTTTTCGAATTCTCTACAAATATAATACTTTGAAATCAATATTTTATACAATTTATGGAGAAGAAAATAAGGCAACGGAGTTGAAGGTTAACAAATTCTTAACAACAATAAATCAACTTTAACAATGATATAATTATGCATTGTTTAACAAAGTCTTACAGATACAACAATAAATCAACTTGAAAGCTTAGTGTAATAATGTATTGCATCAAAAAATCACAATGATATAATTAATTTGTTTGATTCCATGTAACATGGGAGTCGGTAAAGGTAAGTGAGTCCCCAATCTCTAGATTCCCGAGAAGGGTCCTGGCATGTTCAAACACACCAATGAAAACAGTGATATTTCTTCCACTAGGTGTAGGCTTTTGAACACCTTCTTGCAATAATTTTGAAGTTATAGCTATACTTGTAGAAGAAACAGTGAATGAGTTGCCGCTTTTAGTATAGAAGACTAATTCTCCAGATGAACTACTAATGGGAACATATTTACCTAAAACATAATCAGTTAAGAAGTTTTGAAACTGTGATATTAAAAAACCGTTAAACCAACAAAAACTGGATATTAATGCATACGTGATTGTCCAGATGAGGTTTGAGGAATTGACGAATTTTTGACAAGAACCGATCTCCCTAATCCTTTATAGGCCGTTGTGACATCGCTCTCACCTCTATAGACATATATGTCCTCTTCGAGTTTAAAGGAAGCTTAAACATGTAGGATAGACAATCAAATGAGAATATGTATAATAACATCAACAAAGGAAATGAGATGTACATAATAAGGAAAGAGACGTTGTCCAGATCATACTAAACACCTTCAAGTAATAGATCGGCCATAGAAGGCAAACGATTTTTAGTGTATGATGCAGTGATATTTCCTGCAGTTTTGATTCCTTATGTTAGGACAATTTTACCACATTATTTCCAACGAAAAGAATTACTACCATCCGGAACCAGTCGCCATGTCGACATTTCTTGAATAAGAATTTCAATGAAAGACTTTACATAATATACGGAAATGCAAATAATGTTGTTTTTTATTAAAATATTCAATTACAAACACAAATTAATCGCTATCAAAACTTAATTGTAAATTACAATCATGTTCTTCTTCGGAAGAATAAGAATCAAACTCCGGCTCCTCTTCAGATCTCTGACTCTCATCATCCTCTTCAGAAGAAATATCGACATATTTGTTAGATGGATCGCTCAAAGGTTTATTATCGTCATATGTGAGAGATGCATTGATAAAAGTGACATCTTCCTAAAATGCTTTACTTTCAATTCTATGCTCTCCTTTTCCATATGGTTCAAAAACACCTCTAGGTTTTACTTTGCAAACTACCAACCAATCTGTCATATGTCGTCGTTAGCTTAGAAAAGGGACATAACAATCCTATTTCTCTTGCATAGCCAAGACGAAAGGTTCAGATTGTTTTAATCTTCTTCGGTAGTTGATTTCAACTAGATTGTATTGGCTATGCACTTTTGCTCCATTATTTGGTGTTGGGTCATACCAGTCACATTTAAATATCACACATCGCTTCAGTGGCAAAGCAGGGTACTCAACTTCTAGTATTTCAATAATTTTACCATAGTAATCCATCAATTCTCCCTGTATCAAAACACCACTGTTTATTGTTGACATGCTATGTCCATGAGATTCAGTATGATATTTGTATCCATTCACGACATACACTGGATACGATTTAACAGTTCGCAGAGGTCCCTTTGCAAGATCACAAATGAACTTGTTCTCTATTGGATTTTCTAAGGCCTACATAAATTAATTTATCATAGCAAAGAGTATAATGTCATGAGAACACTTAAAAATAGTTTTGAACTATAAGAATATTTGTAAGTGAAAACTTATAAATCTCTCGAACCATCGAGGAAAGTGTTTCTAACTTCTTTATTTATATCATCCTATATGATGCCTGGCATTATCTCGCGTAACAATGTCTCATATAATCTAAATACATAATAACAATTTTTAGTAATGAAGAAATAATCATGTTGAACTTACTGAATGAAAGGAAGAACCTTTTCACAGTTAAATAAAATGTAACCATGTGTAGCCTCAATTTCTTCCTATGTTAACATTCTTCTTGTCGCACGTCAATATGTTCGTCCAGAATATGTAAAAATAGATAAGTTTCTATCAGTACCACTCGTTCCTCTACCATCGTCATTACGAGGAACTTTTCTTGCTCTTGTGTGGACATGCGGCTCAAAATAATGTCCACAAAACATACTAGCTTCCTCCACTAAATAAGCATTACATATGGAGCCTTCAACTCTGGCTTTGTTTTTTATATTTTTTGTCAAGTTATACGAATACCTATATTAGAGAAAATGGTTATTACAATTTTGTAGATAAAGCATGTAAAAATGGTTATTGCAATAATATTTGTCAAGTTACCTCTTAAATGGATACATTCATCAATATTGAACTGGACTGGCTAGTTTTACCTCGTGTGTTAAATGTACAGGTAGATGCTCCATATAATCAAAGAAACTTGGAGGAAAAATCCCTTCTAACTTGCACAAAATAACTAGAATTTCATTTTCTAGTTTTTCCATTTCATCCAACTTGATTTTAGCTGATGTTAAGCTTTTGAAAAACAAACTTAACTCTATTATAGCTTCCCATATCTTAGAAGGTAGCAACTCCCGAAATGCAATTGGGATTAGCCTTTGCATAAATACATGACAATTATAACTTTTCATCTCAAATAATTTGTACTTCTTAAGATCCACACACCTAGCCAAATTTGAAACATAACTATTAGGAAACTTTAGACTTTTCAACCATTCACACAAAAGCTCCTTTTGTTTCTTGTCCAAAGTGTAACATGCTTTTAGATATTTACCAGTGTGAAGATCTTTATGTAACTCATTTCTTCTAAAAAAAGTTGCAAATCAGCTCTAGATTTTACATTATCTTTTGTCCTTCCTTAATGTTCATAATGGTATTGAACAAGTTGTCAAAAATGTTTTTCTCAATATGCATCACATCTAGATTATGGCATATCAAATTAGTTTTTCAATATGGCAAATCTCAAAATATGCTTCGTTTTTGCCAACCAAAGTTTTGACTAATGCTTGTATTTACTTCATCGGTTTCTAAATCTGTTACTTTCAGCAAACCTAATTCCTCAATCTCTTACAAAATCTCTTCACTAGCTTTTAGAGGAGGAGGAGGAGGAGGTGTTTTGACCATCTTATTTTCAATGAACCTATATTTATTGCGCCTAAACGAATGATTTGAAGGAAGAAATTTTCTGTGATTGTCAAACCAACATATTTTGCCTCCGTTTGGAAGATAAAACACATCATAATCATTGCCACAATGATGACAAGCCAATTTTCTAGTTGTACTCCATCCAGATAACATGAAAAAAGCTGGAAAATCACTAATGGTCCACATAAAAGCTGCTCTCAACACAAAATTCTGTTTCAGGGAGACATCATATGTTTGAACACCATATTTCCAAAGCTGCTAGAATTCAGATATCAATAGTTATAAGAAAACATCTATTATTTGCTTCAGATTTATTGGCTCTGGCACAATCACTGTCAAGAACATATATGCTTCTTTTACACACATCCAAGGAGGCAAATTATAAGGAGTAATTATAATTGTCCATGAAGAATATTGCTGCCTGGATTGACCAAAAAGTTGGAATCTATCCGTCGACAATCCCAACTGAACATTTCAACTTTTAACTGCAAAATCAAGATGGGTGTCATTGAAATATTTCCATGCCAGTGCATCTGATGGATGGCTCATTACTCCGTCTTCCTGTTCGTGTTCAGCATACCATCTCATGTGAGAAGCAGTAACATTAGAAGCATAAAGTCTCTGAAATCTTGGAGTTAGCGAGAAATAATACATCCGCTTCCATTGAACTAATTTCTGTTTCATAGAATGCTTTCTTGGCTTAAACCTAGATTGACCACAAAATTTGCACTCTTCTAAGTTCACATAATCTCCCCCATACAACATACATCCCAACCGACAACAATCAATTCTTTCCACAGGCAAACCAAGACCCCTAATATGTTTCTTCATATTGTAAAAACTATCAACCATTATATGATCAGTAGGTAATGATTCATTATACCACTCCAAAATTTTATCAAAACCATGATCCAAAATATTCCCTTCACTTTTTATGTTCAATATTCGAGCAATTGAAGACAATTGGGTCATTGTCTCACAATTTGGCCACAATTCTCGATCAGCTGACTGTAGTAAGTCAAAAAAATCTTTTGCTTGTGGGTTAGGTTCTTCTTTAAAATTTTCCCTATTTGCCTCAACTGTATAACCGACCCTATCGTAAACCATTTGAATGTACGAGTTTTCAGTTCCATCAACATAATTTCTTCCAAATCCAACCTCCCCATTATACTCATTTAAGTTGACAGACGATTGTGCTTTATTTCCCCTTGAGGTGCTAGAAATCAACAGTTCCCCATATCGTGTCCACTCAAAATAACTGGGGACAAACCCTTTTCTCAGCAAATGCAAATTAACTTCATCAATAGTAAGGAAGCATTTGTGTTTGCACTTTTTACATGGACATCTGATCTTTGACCCATCCATATATGCATATTGCGAAGATGCATAATGAATAAACGCATCAACTCCTTTAACAAATTCAAGATTAATGAAACCATCAGGGTTTAATCGTCTATAAATCAAAGATCTATCCCGAAAACTCACATATGGAGAACTATTATTTTAAACTAGTGAATCCAAAGTTAGTATGCTATATTAACCACATATAACAAAACATGTCAGATCAGACTTGTGGTTAAACATCAGGTGTTCTCGTTCTGAATCCTAGGCTCCTAGTATATTTAAACTGAATATCTAACATATATGTTTGTAATCATATATGTCATAAGATAATTATTGATCGCAATTTGATATTTAATGGATATTAAATGTCAAACAATTGCCAAATAAGTATTAATAAAAATATGAATATTTTTTTGAATACCTATTTTAATCAATTCGTTGAACATATACAATTTCATAAAAACATGCCTTGCAAAAATGTGCACATAACAAGTAAAGAAAACCTCATCATTTAAAAGAGCATTAATCAAATAATGGATTCACACAATTAAGGTAATTGGAACAATAACATAAGTCAACCTCTTTATGTATAAATTAATACATAACCGAAGTTTATACTACAAACAAGTTTCACATCATGCAAGCCATATCAATAAAAAATGCAGGAAGTTCAGATGGGAAGTTCATACCGCAAACAAATAAATCAAGAGCAAAAAACTGTAGCAAAAACATAATCACTGACCTCAACCAAAACACAAAAAGATCTTCCTAAAGTACGTGAAGGAAGATGATGATGATAGAGCTAGAATGAAAAACCAACGACAAAATCGTTCACAGTTTAATTAGAAGGTGGGATATATGAAAACAGTTGCCATGAAATATTATACTCAATGGAGGTCATTAACTATACTCAAATAATTCAACTATCAGGTGTTATCCTTAATAATTTGCATAATTATAAGTCTCCTCCATAATAAGATCATAAGTTAAAACTAAGGAGCTCTTGTTTTAATTACAAAATCACATTTTATGAGGATCCTATTGAAATTTCGGCAGAATTTTCCTTATAAAATGGACATCCCCCTTTTGAAATAAGGGTCTCCCTGTAATAAAAATTCACTTCTATATCAACCAGTAATCACAACGCAAATTGGGTCTCCATACTACATGTCTATTGTCAATTCAATCAATAATGTAGGGATGTTAATGTCAGATTATTTTTGCCACAAATAAAAGTTCGGGTATTTAATCGCAACTTTAATTAGCACTTAAATCAATAAGAGTTATAGTGTTGTCTACATAGCAAGAAAAGATCCACAGGCGTAATGACATAAGTGTGACATCATTAAATACAGAATTAGAATTTCTTGCAGTCACAGTTATTCCAACAAGGATATTGCATCAACAATGAGAACATTGAGAATTTTCTACTTGTAATGTTGCCAACCTACGACTGTTTCGCTAACCAGTACATTAGTGCGACCTTGTAATTGACCTCATCAAGTAACCAATTAGTTTCCAAAGTTAATTATGTGATTAATAATTGTACAAGGACAAGAGTGACGGTTAGATATGTGATCACAAACACTGAAATTTATTTAAAATTAAGTAGAGCATATATGAATTTACGACAGATTTTCTTTCATCAATTTAAACTTCCATGTGTGTAATTGTATTTAGCTACATATTTTTAATTACATGTGAATAGCTACATATTTACTACATATTTACATTTACAATGTTACATATATATGATTTCCATAATCATAGTCATATAATATTGCAATATCTAAAAGAAGATGCACATAATATCAAAACCTCCAATTTGGAGCATATAATATCAGTCATATAATATTGCAATATCTACAAGAAGATGCATATAATATCAATACCATTTCCTACTAATGTTTGTGAACTTACCTCAAATGGGAATGAATAAATTCTATGCCCAATTTTCCTATCAACTTTGGCTAAAGGGACTCTAACTAATTTAGTTTCCCGGGATATGTGTGATACACACCAAATACCACAAATTAATGGACTTTAGTGTTAACTTACTTAACATTCAAATTAAGGTTTCAAATAGTTTAATATTGGATAAAATAGTTTAATATCAAATTAAGTGGTGATGTTGGATAAAAAAATAGTGATTGTAGAGTAGATAATGAAGGTTATAATTATAATGTTGAGAGTATTTATGAGGATATAGTTATCAATGATGGAAATAACCAAAATAAAGAAAAAACCAGTAATATTAGGATTATACCCATGAGACAAAAAGAAAAAGTAAGAAGAAAGGAAAAATGAACTAAAAATGAAAAATGAGCTAAAAATGATGAAAAATCCAAATAAAAATAGTAAAACATGAAAATGTTTAGAAAGTGAGAACACTGGTAATGATAGTAAATGACGCAACAACACAATAATAATTGAGGGTCATTAATAGCTAATCAAAGTGAGTTACAAAATTAAGCCAAACTTTACACAAGTATTTGTGATAGACTATACATTACAACAATGTTAATTACTTATTATCACAAGTCTAATACTTATGTGATGAAGGAGCTTCAACGACATAAAAAAAGATAACTTCATTGTCTCTTATATATACTTTTACTTTATCTAATGAATACAGTTAAATTGACAAATCATTTTCATATGATCTGGCTAGGTAACTAAAATGAACATTAAGGCTTTAAATAATATAGAAAGCCATACTAATAACTAATAAAAGAATATATGGAGATGGTGATCTAAGGACATTTAAGTTGACAATCTAACCTAGAGGTATAGGGTTCAAAGCAAAAGCAGCTATAATATTTAAGCAATTATAGGATGAAGTGAGTAAGAGAAAGGCAACTCAAAGGAAAATTCTTTAATCATCACAAGAACAATTTTCTTAGTTAAGTATATGTTAACATTTTAATCTGTAACTAGAAATAAATATCAGTATTATAATTAAATCCATGTACTAAGATAACTAAGTTAAACTATGTTTTCTGTTTTTTTTGGTGATATATCATTATTGTAACTGAATGCATATACAATGATCTTTTAAGTTCAAATAAGTTCAATTATGTCTCTAAGTTCAATTTTATAAATGAATATATAAACCATGATATTTATGTTGCCAAATTCATTGTATGTATACAATGATGCTATCATCATATATTGATATTATGATAATGCATTACGTTTTGTTATAATATTGCTAGTTTGATATCTAAAATTAATTAAGAGATGATACATAAGTTTCCATATTCATTTTTATGATATCAATTAATTATGCAAATTCCATAAAATTTGAAGAAATTATAAAAGTATAGAACACCATAAAAAAGACAATTAGCAATTAAATATGTTTATTAATAGTTCATACAACACCCCTAAAACAAGACAATTGAAAGTATATAGCTATTTTCTTAGATCATAATTTACAAGTTGACCCATAACAATGATGAGAACTTCTATGGCAATATTTACTATTATTTGGTATCTAATGTTTAACTCTTTAGCCTCTTTCAACAATAAAGCAATGTCAACCTTCAAGTTCTTTACTTTTCTTTTAAATGTCCTTAGTTTTCCTTAAAATAATAATTTCTAAATTGTATTATGCTTAAGTTAATATTTTACTTAATACCTTATAAAGCAATTATATTTCATAACCTATAAGAAAATGAACTTATACCAATTAATGACTTAAACAACTTCAACTCTTATCTAAAATTTCAATAAATAACTACTTGATTAACTAGATAATTTAGGATAACCCAAAATCTCTTGCTTAGGTTATGATCACTTTATGGAATCCTCACTTAAGTATTTAACCTATACTAATAAATGAAACTTTATGCAATTTTGGTGGATACATGGCCAAATGAAAAGGTAGAATCCATATATAAATTTTTTCAACTCATATCATAAATATAAACATTATAGAAATATGAACATCTTTTAACTAATAAAATAAGGGCATATTTCTAATAGCTTAATATGTAGCTACGTAAAAAGAAAAAATTTTAATATTGGCAGGAAAAAAATTTATGCTAGAGATAGGCAAAGAAAAAAAGAGCAAATATTATTTAGCTATGTTTTATTTTATGATGATTATAGATTATTTGCTATGTTTTGATTATTTTATAAGTATGCATTTTTAACTACAAATGTGAGAAAATGTAGCCAAAATTGTTTGCAATATTTTGCTTAGTATGTAATAATAAGCATTTTGCATCATTTTTATAAAACATCTAAAGATTTTGTTGTTGTTGTTTTTAAAAAATTAAGTTAAAATTGTTATTATCTTATATTTTTGTTTTTGGTTGTTATTATTATTGTTATTGTTATTTAGATAAGTCATATTTTAATGCTCATTATTAATTTTGTTCAATATTCTTATTAAGTTGAAGGCCAGTAAAGCGAATAAATATTAAGTTAATAGAAAGTTATTTTTAATTCAAATATCGATGCATCCAATATATGGTAATCCATCAAATTATATCATCAAAACTAATGAAAAATATAGCATATATAGTTGATACTTTATCTATTCCTTATAGTTTGTAAACAAACAATTAAAAAACCACAAAACAAGTTCATCACATATAAGAAAGCATTTCATCGAACACGTTGAGTGCACAAAATTTTCAACCCTATCTAAACACAAATTAATTTCATTTTCCCATTATTTACATGAAAAATCCTAAAACAATAACAATCAAACCCAATTAATCAACACCAATGCAATTAACTTAGTCTAAAAAAACAAAATTTTTAATCAAAATCCATGGCTTACCTTCAAAAGAGGCGGAAGAGATGACGCCCTTACCTCACCGCCGGAGAAGATGACAAGCAACGTCGGCCGAAGACTCTCCACGTGGTCGGAGGAAGGATGACAATCGACGTCAGAGGAGGAAGATGGAGGAGAGAATCGAGCTACGTCCTAAGGAAGGAGGAAGAAGGTAGCTCTACGCGAGGAGAGGCGGGGAAGGAAGGGCTGGTGCTTCTTAACTTAACCAAAACGACATCGTTTTTGTTAAGAATGTTATTTAACTTAAGCGAAACGACATCGTTTCGGTCAAGTAAAACAATGTTCTTAACTTGACAGAAACGACGTCGTTTTGGTTTTGGACCAAAATGACGTCATTTAGGTCAAGGTAAATAACTTTCTTTCACTATAATGAAACAACGTCGTTTTGGTTTTATACCAAAACGACATTGTTTCGGTCAAGTCAAAGAACGTTCGTTTACTTGGCCGAAAGGACGTCATTTTGGTGAAGTTAGGTACGTTGTTTAACTTCACCGAAATGACGTCGTTTTGGTTACCGAAACGACGTCGTTTTGGTTACCGAAACGACGTCATTTTGGTAACCAAAACGACGCCATTTTGATTAAGTTAAACAACGTTCTTAACTTCACCAAAACGACGTCTTTTTGATTCCAAAATGACGTCATTTCGGTGAAGTTAAATAACGTCCTTAATAAATTCAAAACGATGGATGTTTCCGACAACAATACTGATAGACTTATTTCTGTCACCAAATATTTCCTTATCCACGACAAGTTTACCGACCGAATTTCCTATTTCCATAGCAATTTACCGACAGTTGTAGTTACATCGGTATATTTCTGTCGTCAAATTTTGCTGAAAATTTTTCCCTCGAAATATGGCAACGGACATTTGTTCCGTCGCTATATTAGTCAACTATAGTGACGGTATTGTGTTTTCCGTCGCTACTTTCAAATGGTAAAGATTTGGTTGGGAAGTTTCCGTCGCTACTTGACGATTTTCTTGTAGTGACTCTTCAACGACCGGATAGTGTGAAGTAACAGCCTTACAAATATAGAACCTGGTTAAAGATAATGTATTATTACCTTCCATCATTACAACTCCGGATTATCTTAAGATATGGTTTAATTATAAAACCTTATTAGATAATCAACTATGTGACATGGCGATCATTAATGATTGGTGAACAACTTAGAAAACTCATTTTTCCTTACTCATTCAATCGCCCTAGTCAAGGTCTTGAAATAATCATTAAAATCAATGACAATATAGAGCTCAAACTCATTATCTAGAATCGATGGATCCCATCTTGACTCACCATTAATCAGATAGGTACTTAATTATACCCAATAATCATTCAACTAGCATTTTTACACATTAGGTGTCCGATATCAAAACATAATAAATGACCTATTGATTACTATGATAATCTCAGGTCCAAAGAAATATATACATTTAAATCCTTACGAGAAGAATATCTCACTTGACAGTTCATAGGTAATATTAACCATTAGGAATTCTCAGTTTGGTCAGTTTAATAATCATATCTCCATATGCATCATCTATATATGTAACTTAGTAAATGAGATCTACTAATATCTATCCAATAGATACTATTACATACATATTGATCTAACTGGATCGTTAAAATCCTTATTTGATGATCTTATGATCAAGAACGTTTTTAGATTAAACCTTAAAGACTTGACTCTCATTATCATAATCTCCATTATGATGGTAAGCGTATAAATTTAATCAATGACTTATCATGTTAGAATAAAAATAATAAACGTAATATGATAATAAAATCATTTGCTATGTTATTAATCAAAATTAATAATCATAAAGCTAAGGTATTCAATCTATTACATAATAATTGGGTTATAGGCATAATTCCAACAAAAATAAGAAGTGTATGATATAAAAGATTTAAATAATATTAAACTGTCATGAAATTAACTAAAAACTTAAAATTAAAGAATTTAAAATGATTAAAAGAATTTTTCTTTACATATTAAAGAATTTAAATAGTAATTAAAAAGGGATTATTTAATAAAAATTAATTAATTAATAAAAATTTATTAGTTTATAAAATTTACTTAATAAATTGATTAATTATATATATATAAATTATTCAAATAAATTAAAAAAATAGAAACGGAACTAAAAAGTTTAATTGTTTAAACCTATCTCTAACTTTTATAACATTTGTCTTTTTGCTGAAGGGACCCTTCCACAGTAAGCGTGGCAGACTTCGAATCAATGATGTGAATTTCGTTCCGTTTCGGGTGATTTCAGCCGAAACGTACTGTACCGGCCGGAATCTGGAACGGAATTGACCACCATGGTACCGGCCTGAAATACCGGCCGGTACCGGTGGTTTCCGGTTGGTACCGACAGTACCTTAAAATACCGGATAGTACCTAAAAAATCTGAAACTTTAGGGACTTGTTTGCAATTTTAATAAAACTAACCCTAAATCCCTAATTTTTCTCCCCAAACCCAACTTCTTTTTCTTCTTCGCGATTCCACTCTTCTCTCTTAAGCTTTTTCTCCTCTCATTGTCTCACCTCACCATCTTCTCACCGTCACCGGCTCGTCGTCTCTGTCCTCTTCTCGCTGTCGCGTCTTCTCCTCTTCTCCTTCAGTCATCGCGAGTCATAACATCGTCTCATCCTCCATCGAAGACATCAAACTCGACGACGCTTCTTCCTCCACCGGCCACCACCACCTCCACGTGAAGCCACCACACCGCACTGCACCACCAGAGATGCGTGGGAAGCCACCGGAGACCGGTCCACACACTGACCCGTCTCACCTCTCCTGCTCGCTGCACCACCGCACCGGTTGTAGATCTTCTTTTATTTTTTACCCGAGACTCAGATTGCACGCCTCTGTTCTTGACTTCTTGTGTGGGTGTCTTTCTTGTACTCTTGTTGGAAATTGTATTTTGTTTGAGTAATCCGACGTGC
>JANZLD010000002.1:27888011-27899184 GCA_026413575.1 Erythroxylum carthagenense | reverse complement strand
AACAACCACCCTTCAATTATAGTACAGGTAAGAGAAGCAAACAATGCAGAAGAAGAACAAATGAAAAACATGGGCAATGCAGAAGAAGAAGAACAAATGAAAAACATGGACAAATGAACAACTGACCCAATTTGGTTGCCAATCTGTGAGCGGCAACCGGTACTTGTCAAAACCACAAATGGAGATGTGGGGAAGAATGACTTACCTCCACCAACAGACACTCCGAATGGAGAAGACCGGCCACGCAAATGTCAGCAACTAGAAGACAAAAAAAAGGTAGAAAGTGGCTCGAGAGAGAGGGAAAAGGTGACGTCGGGTTGGGGGTAGTCGGACGATTTAACAAAAGCAAGGGGGAAGGTGGCTCGAGGGAGAGGGCAGGTGGCACGACGGAGAGCTAAGTGTGGGACAGAGGTGAAGCTAGCTTTTTTTTCATTTACTAGAAGTTGCACAACGTCGTCTCATCGGCTTGGAGGGCGGGAGTTGAACGATTTTTAGCTAACCTTTCCCGACGTCTAACTCTCCCCAACATCGACCTAAGTTTTTTACGACGTCTAACTAACCAAACGACGCTAAACACTTAGTTTTTCCACGACATCTGCATACAACATCGTTGAATCTTGGCTCCTTTCATGATGTTTGGGAACATGTCACGAAATCCTACTACATTTCGCGACGTCTACTGGGAAGACGACGCGAAATGCATGTTTTTGTTGTAGTGACTCAATTCACAATTAATGTCTCTCAATTTAAGTCTTATTATATCTAGTTTTATTTGGTTCACTTTTATACCCTACCTGATTATCTTCTCCTCCTTAATTTTCTTACCTAAAATAACATGTAACAAGATAGTATATATCAAATAGGAAAAGAATAAATGAATAAAAATGTAATACTATTTGATTTTTATATGCACAAATCTTACCATCCATTCCTATTTTACATAATATCTATGTCTACGGTATTTTTCAGGTAAATCAACATGTCATATACATTTTACACAAAGAAAACAACATAAAATGCATCACATGAATGGTTTTATAACATATAATACCATATACAAACCCTAGGTAGACATAAGTTTGCGCAACCTAGATAGCGGATTTGTACACTCCTAGATCTAAAATCAAATCTTACTAACTAAATTAAACAGTAATAATAAATTAGTTATTCTACCTTTACTATTCTCACTTTACCTAAGATTGTGTCAAACTCTAAACCTGAATCATTGATACCACTTTATCGCTCTCTAAGTCCATCCCAGTCTTATTAACCCTGTGATATATCATCACCTAATAATAAGGTCTAATCATTCAATCTCACATTTGGGTTAAGGCTAACTAACTTGCAAAAACTAACAATAATCTATATACTTTAAATAATTAAAAACAATTTCTTTATTAACTAAAAATATTAATCACTAGTCTTATAAATGAAATAAATCCTTATAAAAATAATTAAGGGTTAATCATAAAAATTCCAAACTTTTAACAAGTTTTTAATTATAGTTTAAACTTTAAAAGTGACAATTAAATGGTGAAACTTTCAACTTTTCATAAATATAGCCTGATGTTAGTATTTATGATAATAGAGTCAACGTGACAAACCACTTCAGACATGTTTAATAACACGTAAGATGCCAAGTGTTATGGATTTATGGGTTATAATTTTGTATATTATTATTATTAATAATTAATTAATTAAAACAATTAAAAAGATGCAATAAAATCCTAACTCATATGTTTTTGCCCACCCATCGCAGAAGTAAACCATTTATGGCCAACTTCTATTCACTTACCAGCTTGCTCACTGCTTACTCGCCACCTTGCTCACTGTTTGGGAATCCACTTGCCCATCATCTGCTTACTAACTAGCTCCTTTTTGCAAACTAATCTCGCCATTGTTTAAAAACTTTTTCTCCTTTTCACGCACAATTAAATGATCTCTCTTTTTGGATAATTTTTCTTTATTTCAGCTTTGATTTGCGGTTCATGGCCACCCATTATAGGAGTAAATCATCTTTGGCCAACTTTTGTTCACTCACCAACTTGCCCAATGTTTACAAACCCACTTGATCACCATTTGCAAACCCACTTGCCCACGATCTCCTCATTAACTAGCTCCTCTTTACATGTTGATCTAACCATCCTTTGATAACATTTTTCTCCTTTTCACACACGATTAAAGTTGTTTCATATTTGTTTCATTTCTTCGTTAGAACATTATGTCTTCTCTTTATTTTCATTAATTTAAGATTTTGCTCCTTTATAGGACTAATAGTATAGGATTAGAGGAATTTATATTACAAATAGTTGCATATGTGGACTCTACAACATATTATGCTCATTTTGCATGTCAATTAGACGCTAAGAACTAATATGTTACTGTAGAAAGCCTTGATGAACATATAAGAATTTGGAGTATGCCACCAAAATGAACTGTAACCATGCTTAAACTTATAGAGTTCATTATAGGATTAATGATTTTGTATTCCTAAAATGCAGTACTCTCAATTAGTTGTTTATATTACTAGGTGTATTGCTACACAGAACCCTTAAAAAAGAAATTTGTGTTTTTGAATCATATAGTAAATATTACCATAAAAATTATAATAAATTATTTATATTACTAGGTGCATTATTGTGCTGAACCCTTAAATTTTTGTTTTGGAAAGCATTGTCTTACCTCATAAAGTAGTTTAGGTTATAGCCATGTTGAAGTAGTTGAGTTTAGTTATGTTATATCTATGTTAAAGTGTTATCTATTATTAGTCATCCAATCGTTTCTCTTGGAAAGATCTTTTTTTTAAATATTCTAATCAACTAAATTTCTCACTCTAAATGCTTTACATTAGGCATCCATCATTAATGGAGTTGAGGTTCCTCAGTTAAATAGTTAAGTTAGGCATCATCCATTGATGGTGGGTAAATAGTTCAAAGCATATTTTAATGGTTCAAATCATATCTTAAGTTAGGCATGCACCATTAATGAATGGTTATACAATTCTTATGCTTTTCACATAATTCATAATGGATTAGCTAAGTTGTGAAGCACTCTTTGTCACCCATGTTATGATGTTAGGTAATATGATCAAGATTATAATGATATAAATTGATGTTTTTACTGGTTTAAGTTATCTTATTCATCTATTTAGTTTTTATTAATTACACTCACCACATATGGGTCATTTGGCTTTTGTTACTTCAAATTTGAATCTTTTCTAATTTATGATGTTTCGTCAAAAACTAATGATATAGTTATTTATTCTAGAAATATTGGTCAATTTTGAATTTAATTATAGTGGGGTGTTAGAAAGACACGATAATAAATATGTTGGGGTAAGATTAAAAGGAAAAAGGATATGGGTTTTGATGAACTTAGAATAGTCCTTAAAGGAGTGTCTGAAGATAAAGGAAAAAGATTAATGCCTATGTTTTACAAATATTCCAATGAGTCTATAAGAAGCTTGAAGGAGTTAAGCTTATAACATGATAAGGAAATATTGGCAATGCTCAATTGTATGGAATAATTAAACTACCATAATATTAAAGTCTACTACAAAAATGGTTATGAGCATACCGCAATAGATGGTGAAGAATCTGATTATGATATTAACAATGAGTTTGATGCTAATGTATAGTAGAATATAAGTATAAATGATGAGGAGTTGTTCGAAGTTGAAGTGGAACAAGGTGATGATTTTATTGTTATATAGATAAGTGAATCTGGAGATGATTCATTTGATGGATGAGTTATTTACAACTAATGATGAAGAATGTGTTATCGTGAGAACAATGAAAAGAGATGTGCTAAGACTATGCATAGTGTGTTTGAATGTGACAATGTTGTAAATAAGGTTGGAGGTACTAGAAAGAATTGCAATAAAGATGGTGATTATTTCAAAGATACACAAAGACAAGAAGGAAGTTCACATGGTTGGTGTAGTGAATAAGAGGAGAGTGATATTGAAGTTCAATCACCAGTTTTTAATGATGATGAAGCATCTATTCTAAAAAAGAAATACATTATCTTTAATGCAAAAATGTATATGAAAGATTTTAAGTTTGATATTGGTATGCAGTTTAAGGATGAGAAGCAGTTGAGGGAAGGAATTAGAAATTATGCAATAACAAATATGAAGTTTTAGTAATGAGATATGGCGTGAGAATGTAGGCTAGCTTGATTAGAAATGAAAAAACATTTCCAATCAAAGATAGTAGAAAACAAGCATAATTGTAGGAAAAGGTAAAGAAATAAGCAAGTTAGCAAGAAAGGGATAGCAAATGAATTTTTACACAAGTTCAGAAAGAAACCAAACTAGCCAATCATAAAAATGATGAATGATCTTCAAAGAAAATATACATTGCAGGTGACTAAATCCAAATGTGATAGGGATAAATGGGAAGCTATTATCATGCTATGAGGATTTATGGAATATTATTATGCCTAGTTATGATTTTATGGGCAAAAATTATAATTAGTTGACAAAAATGGACAATTTATTATTCAAACTAAACTTGATAAATAGTCTGGATAGTCAATGTTTACAAGGTTCTATATGGGAATTAATGTTTTGAAGTATGATTTTCTTGATGGATGTAGGAAAAAAATTAGGCTAGATAGGTGTTTTTTGAATAAATTCCCTAGATATGTTTTATTAACTATAGTTGGTCGTGATGGAAACAATCAAATGTTTCCTATATTTTGTTCTCTGATTGAGGAAGAAAATTACACATCTTGGAATTCATTTTTGAACATTCTTGTTGAAGGTCTTTATGTGCCTTGATTCCTTCAACTTACATTAACTTTTTTTTTGTTACAATGTTTAATGGATGCATAAAAGAATTTATTCCTAGAAGCTCGGCATGGAAAATGTACTCGACATGTAGTCTAGTGTACATAAAGACCCCACATATAAGAGTTTATTTTGGCAAGCGGTGAGTTACACAACCACAATGTAATTTAATGAGGTAATGGAATAGTTGAAGAGTATTTCAAAGAAGGCCTATGGTGATTTCAAATTAGGAGATCTGAGACCTTTAAGAAAGCATTTGCGAGCACAAGATGAAAGTGTAAAATTGTTCACAATAGCATATTAGAGACATTCAATGGGTTCATTTGTTAAGCTCCTACAAAAAACTTGATCAATATGTTAAAAGATATACGATTTTTCTTAACGACTCAAATACATGAAAAAATGAATATGATGCTCAAATTCATAGACGATATGTGCCTAAGAGTGAAGAAGAAAATAGAAGTTGCACAATGGGAAGTAAGGCATTGTATAACCAAGTCTAATGAGAATTTGAAAATTGAAGCCACATATTTTGAAGACAAGTTTATTATTGATTCACAAGTACGAACTTATCAACATAAACTTTGGGATTATTATGAACCCCATATAAGTAGGCTATAACTTGTACATTATATCAGAGGGAGGATATTGATGCTTATGTCAGTTGATATTACAAGCATAAATGTTATATGAAAATTTATTAGTATATTATGGAACTCATTAGAGATCCTAAATTTTGTCCAAAAACTAAAATTTATAGCTGATATTGCCACCATTAATTAATTAAGAAGATACATGGAAGACCTAAAAAGGTACGAAAAATGATAAGAATGAAGAACCATAAAATTCGATCAAATTGAGCGAGGTTGCAGTATCTATCTAATGCTATCATAATTATAAAATTGGTTATAAAATAAGATGATGTAAAAATAAGGATCAACCTTTGAGGCAACCTAAAATTGTCAAGGTGATTATTCATTTTTGCTTATTTTTATTTAATTATCCATTAAATTTCAATTAATTCTTCACAAAAAAATATACACTTTATGGCAACAAAAAAAGAAGAGCACCAAAAAATGAAGTCCCTTCATCTAATACTGGTAGTCATCTAGTTTAAAGAGCCACACAGTCAGCATCTATAGGCTCAAATACTACATCCTGTATATTAAGAAGGAAGAAGAGGATGGTTAGATAATATTCACACCTAATTTCAAGTAATTCTTCTACAAATTATTTAACATCATAATTGTTTGTGTTTGTATAAGCAACTACAAATATGGAATGACATTTGGAAAAGTTAGTGCAAATACTTATTTTTTGGTTTGTCACTTAAATACATCTTTTGTTATTTATTTAAGTAATTATATTATATGTGCTATATGGTGCTTTTTGTTATTTACTTTATTTTTTGGTGCCCTTCTTCTTTTTTGCTGCCATAAAGTGTATATATGTAACCCTTCATCCAACATTAGTAGTCGTCTAGTTCAAGGAGCCACACAATCAATATCCATAGACTCAAATACTACATCCTGTATCTTAAGAAGAAAGAAGAGGATGGTTAGTGAATATTCACACTTAATTTCAAGTAATTCTTTTGCAAATTATTTAACATCATAATTGTTTGTGTTTATACAAACAACTAGAGAATAGGGAATCACAATTGGAAAAGTTAGTGGAAATACTTATTTTTTGGTTTATCACTTAAATACATATTTTGTTATTTATTTAAGAAATTATATTGTATGTGCTTATATTGTGCTTGTCGTTATTTATGTTTTATAGATGGGTGAAAATCAATGTCAAGTTCTCGAACCTCCAAATAATAATGCAACAATAACTTAAGCTTCCCAAAATACAACTGGTAATGCAACTCAAACTAGGAGGAGGATCAAATTGAGGGCTAAAAGATCTATTCCAAGAAAACTAGAAAAAGGATCAAATTAAACTTTTGGTTATGGTTGAGAACTTGGATAACCAACTTCTAGTTTGATTTAGTATTTAGAAACATTGTTAATAATGCACTTTTTTTGGGCAATTTGGACATGCTTTGTTTGATAATTTCAAGATTGATTTGATTGACTATTTTGACATGTACTCATTATGCTTTGGTTGACAATTTGAGAAATGCTTTCATTTTTAATAGATTTCTTATTCTTTGCTTCCCGTACAAAAAATTTGAATATATAGTCTATTGGGTGTTCCTTTTACATGGTCTCTAGTAGATGATCTGTTATATTTTATTTTGAGTCATTTGCAAGAAGAAATTAGTGAAAAAGCTTTTATATCTTATTTTTAGTGGTTTGCAAGAAGAGCCATTATATTTTATTTTCCATCAAATTGTCATAACAACTAAAGTTTTTATATTGCTATGAAAAGAGAAATAATAATAGTTTCATAACTTTTAATTATTACAAACCAACTTCCAATTCATCTAACCTAACTCTCGCGAGCAACTATGCATCTTACAGATGTACGACAATGTCTCCATACTTGACCTAGGTACATTAAGCTCTTAAGATATGTAATCACATGGGATTTACAAAACCAAGATTTGAACAAAAATATTACAATTGTGTGGAATTTGCATTATTTAGATGAATTACTATATATACTTACTTCTTACAAGCAACAATGCATCTTGCAGATAGGACTCTTAATGCAATGCATTAGAGATATCTGACATAATTTGTTCCTGTAAAAAGCTTTAACTTAATTACCAATGCTAAATATCTACAAGACACCTACAAATTGAATATTGATTGAAATTTTGTATAATAATGGCATCGTTAAAAAACTATAATTGACATACTTACTTTTGAATACAATCAATATATCCGATATAGCAATAAAAATATTAAAATTATTTTACTATTGAACATAATGCTTTCTTTTGAAAAAGTTGATAATATATCCTTTCATCTTCTACTAAATTATAAAAACAATAGTAAATAGCATTCTTGAAACCATTAATGACATCTTTATAGTCTTCTTGTGTCAAATGTATACTAGGTGCATAACCAACGAAAGCTACATATATTTTATTTCACCAACATTTGTCTACCCTGTTATAATATCATTATATGAATATTTTAAGTCAAGATATCCCATACGAATAATATATTATACCATAAAAAAAGACAGTAACAAGTAGATTGATTAAGAAAAATTGATAATCAAAGAGTGATTGGCATGCCTCTGAAGAATGAACTTCTTATCTCTCAATTGAAAGTGATACCATCTCAAGCATCCATATAATACATCCCAAATCGATCATTCAAGGAATAATATTTGTGAATTTTCATAGGTAACAAATATTTAATTCTTGTGGTGACCTAATGTATAGTACCACCTCAACTAAATCTTCTTATCACATGAACTTGATCTTACAACACTACTTCAATTTTAACAAGTTTAACAGGTCTCTTGAGTATAATATTTTACATGAATTGGATATGATTCAAGTAGATAGATAGACAAGTAGATAAAGCAAACGTAGCCAAATGGTGTTTCAAGTGCAATCATGCTAAAAAAGCAATTTTAATCAATTCAGTTTGGTGACAATTAACTTGGAGAAATAAATAATCAATTTAGTGATATTTTTCATTACATTTTGAACATCAAAATCTCCATGTTATTATAACATTCTTATCAATAACAAAATTTGATCTCCAACATCACAATATCACCTTCAACAGTATATGTGAAATTACAAGTGTAATTAAAATTGTATCTTCCGCACACTTCTCCTGTTCCATTCATATAATTTCATAATTTCAAGTTGGCAAAACATCATATCAAGGTAACCAAAACCACTTTCGCAATAGAGGAGAAAATATCGCTTAAGATGATGGCAAGATTAGCTTGCAAAGATGAGCAACTATCAATGAGTGGGTTTATAAACTGTGGGCAAATGGGTTCGCAAATGTGGGCAAGCTAGTAAGTTCACATATTATGGGCAAATTGGTGAGTGAAGGATGAGCAAGCTAGTAAGTAAGTAAACAGTGGCTTACTTTTGCGATGGGTGGCCAAAAACAGAAGAGTTAGGATTAGGGTTAGGGTTAGGAAATTTTTCATCTTTTTAATTGTTTAATAAATAATAATAATAAAATTCATAAAAAAATGACTTGCAAATTCCTAACAACTGGCATCAAACATGTCGTTAAGCATGTCCAATGTGGCTTGCAATGTCAGCTCCATCAACGGAGATACTAACATTGGACTATATTTGAGAAAAATTGAAAGTTCAGGCATTTAATTGTTACTTTTTAAAGTTCGTATTATAATTGAGAAATTATAAAAAGTTTAGATTTTTTGGTAATTAACTTAATCATTAAAAGAGCATCAATTCATAATTAAATTAATGTCTCTTATTTTAAGACTCTATAGATATGATTTTATATGCTTTGCATATAACTTGCCTAGTAATGAATTAAATACACCCATGAGGGGTATTATGGTAATTCTACTTTATGTAACTACCAAAGGTTGTTAAGGTGTAGCATTTAAAAAACAAAAGAAGACAAAGACATCTTTTAATCTGAAGAACGAAAACTTCTGCAGAAGGAGAAAGGCAGTAAAAGTTCTTTAATCGGTAGAACTATAACAATAAACCAAGTATGTGTTTTTGTTTATTATATGAATATGCAAATGATCCTCTTTAACATGATCTCTGTGATTGTGTTTTATCTTGATTATTTCTAACATTGGTATCAGAGCCAAGTAATTTTTTAAAAATATTACATGCATGCATAAATCTGCAATTTTGCTATTGATGATTTGTGAATAATGATATGCATTTTTTACGAATAATGTTGTTTTTTGTGATACATTGTTTCTTACTATATCATACGTCTATTTTATGCTTATGGTTTTTACTTATTCTATTTCCTACAATATAAACCAAAAATGTCAGTTTTCATTTTTCTCTTCGTTTTTAAGTGTTGGGAAGATGATTGTTAAACGGTCTTCAACAGTGAAAAATGGTTCTTAAGCAAACGTTAAATAAAAAGAGTCTGTTTTGTTTTTTTGTTTATGTATGGTCTTAAAAAACAGAAAATGTTGTGTTTAGGATGTTGTTTATTTTCATAAGCTAGTTTAAAAAAGACAAAAATGAAGGCAACGAAACACAGAGAAGAAGACTCTTCTTCCTCTATTGCAACCAAAAGGCGCGTGGTTTTTTCTCAAAAGGTGCATTTGTTGACCAAATAAGTATAATAAGACAAAAGAGTGGTTTGTGAAAAAAGCCATATACTTACTTGTGAAAGGCCACATTACATTGTTAACCATATACATATAATAAGAAAAAAAAGCTTAACAAATGTGTTTTTGTTTTTTTGGATATATGTTTTAAATTAGATGTAACATAAAGAATTAGAAATATATTTTCTAATTTATACAAACTAATTAAGTTAGTTAAATTAGTTTCTAATTAATATAAAAATATAAAAATTATTTTTTCTTAATACAAGTAAATTAATTTGTTTAATTAAAATAAACTTAGAAAAAAGTTTCTAAAATCAACAAAATAAGAAATGAGTTTTCTAATTGCATTATTTTTTGTTGAATTAAAATTAGACATATGTTTTCAAATTAAAATCAAAACTAATTTGTTTAGTTGAAGTTAGAAAGGAATTTCATTAAAAATTAGTTTCTAATTAAACCAAGATAAATTAATTAGTTCAATTATAATTTAAATTAGAAATAATTTTCTAATTCTATTTGAATTGTTCATATTTGAATATGATTAGATTAGAAATAAGTTTCTAATTGATTAGAAATTAATAGCATAATTTGAATAGTTTAATAAATTGCTAATAAAATTAAATTGTTTCCATAATGTGAGCATGAGTTCACTATGTGTTCGACAGAATAATTTTTTATTTTGGGCACTCTTCGGATTCCTAAAAATTTATTTTTCAGGAAAATGCCTATTATTAAGCGAATGTCTAAGCTTATTCGATGTGAGACACAGAAGAGATGAATTGGCAGTATATACGTAAAATTAGTTAACATGCGTTTAATGCCTGAAGATGGTCTAACACAACATGTTCTTTCAGTTAATAACATGATGCAAGAATTGTACTGTGGAGGTTGTCGAGCTTATACGAATGTTGAAGTAATGTACGTGACTTTGCTTGCAACATTACCTCAACCTCAAGGCGAACTATTACAAATGCTCTGGAATACTATGTCTAATGAGAAGACATATAATTTATTAGTGATGACGTTTATTAAAGAGATGCGTAGAAGGGAGGTGATTAGACTTTATATTCTCTATGCTGGATCCCGTATCCGGAACCCAACTTCTTACGAAAACCATCATAATTAACTTGAGTGTGCACGTCATCTTAAAGGGTTATTGCATTAAACCACAATAGCCAT
>JANZLD010000002.1:27809522-27819543 GCA_026413575.1 Erythroxylum carthagenense | reverse complement strand
AAGATCAAGTACTTGGTGCATTTAAAGAATTTCATGCTTATGCTGAGAGAGAAACAGGCAAGAAGCTGAAATGTGTTTGCACTGATATTGGAGGAGAATATTGTGGGCCTTTTGATTCATATTGTAGAGAGCATGGCATTAGACACCAAAAAAAACCTCCTAAGACTCCACAGCTGAATGGCTTGGCAGAAAGGATTAATATAATTTTGACGGAGAGAGTTAGAAGTGTACTTTCAGATGCCAAACTACTTAATTCTTTTTGGGGTGAGGCATTGTATGCAGTTACACATGTTATCAATCTAAGTCCTACTATTGCTTTGTAGAATGATGTTCCTGATAGATTTTGGTATAGTAGAAAGCCTTCCTATGACCACTTGCGGGTATTTGGTTGCAAATGTTTTGTTCATGTTCCTAAAAATGAAAGATCCAAGCTAAATTCCAAAACAAGACAGTGTATCTTCATTGGCTATGGTCAAGATGAGTTTGGCTATCGGTGTTATGAACTTATTAAAAAGAAGTTTGTCAGAAGTCGTGATGTGGTCTTTGCAAAAGATCAGACTATTGAAGATATTAGTAAAATGGAAAAATTAAAGCCTCAGATTCAAGGTTTGGTTGATTTAGATCTAGTTCCTTCAGCTCTTACACCTGATACAGTTGATGTTGAAAATCAGGTTGATTTTTAGGATAATACTCAAGATACATATGAGGTTGATATTCCTATAAATGATGCAACTGATGATCAATATGAGGTACTTGGTGAGGAACAAGAATTTTCACTTAGGAGGTCTACTAGAGATCGCATACCATCTACTAGGTATTCATTTAGTGAGAATGTGCTGTTGACAGATGCAGAGGAGCCTGAATGCTACCAAGAAGCTATTAAGAGTGAGGAAAGGGTGAAATTGGTTGCAGCTATGAAAGATGAAATGCAATCCTTGTATGATAATGAGACCTTTGAACTAGTCAAGCTTCCCAAAGATAGAAAAGCTTTGACGAATAGGTGGATCTATAGGGTGAAGCAAGAAGAGAATTCTTCATCTCTACGGTATAAAGCCAGATTAGTTGTTAAGGACTTCAGCCAGAAACAGGGGATTGATTTTGAGGAGATTTTCTCACCAGTGGTCAAGATGTCTTCAATTCTAGTCATTTTGGGTTTGACTGCTACTCTTGATTTAGAAATTGAGCAGATGGATGTAAAAACTGCTTTCCTCCATGGCGACTTAGAGGAGGAGATTTATATGGAGCAGCCTGAAGGTTTTGTGGTGAAGGGAAAAGAAAGTTATGTTTGCAAATTAAAGAAAAGCTTGTATGGTTTGAAACAAGCACCAAGACAATGGTATAAGAAGTTTGAGTCTTTTATGGTCCAACAAGGCTACAAGGAGACTACTTCTGATCATTGTGTTTTTGTGCAAAAATTTTCTGACAATAATTTCATCATTTTGTTGTTATATGTTGATGACATGCTTATTATAAGTCCTAACTCTTTCAAAATTGCGAAATTGAAGAAAGAGTTGAGCAAGTCCTTTGCTATGAAGGATTTGGGGCCAACAAAGCAGATTCATCAGAGTCATTCGTGAAAGAAAGTGTAAGAAATTATGGCTTTCACAAGAGAAATACATTGAGAAGGTACTACATCGGTTCAATATGGCCATGGCTAAGGCTGTAAGTACACCTCTTCCTCCATCTCTTAGATTGAGTTTGAAGCAATCTCCTTCCAGTGAGCAAGATAAAGAATACATGCAAAAGGTTCCTTATGCATCTGCAGTAGGAAGTTTGATGTATGTCATGATTTGTACTAGACCAGATATAACTCATGCAGTTGGTACTGTTAGTAGATTTCTTTCTGATCCAGAAAAGGAGCATTGGAATGCAGTAAAGTGGATTTTAAGATATCTCTGTGGCACTTCAAGTTTGAAGCTGTGTTATGGGACTCAAAAGCCTATGCTTTGTGGTTACACAGATTCTGATATGTCTAGAGATTTTGATTCAAGAAAATCTACTTTTGGCTATTTGAGTACCTTTGCAGGGGGAGCTGTGGCATGACAATCTAGGTTACAAAAATGTATTGCTTTGTCTACTACAGAGGCTGAATTCATTACAACCATTGAAGCTTGTAAGGAGTTGTTATGGATAAAGAAGCTTATGAATGAGCTCAAGTTTACACAGAAGAGGTATGTTTTGTTTTGTGATAGCCATAGTGCTATTCATCTGGATAAGAATCCTACTTTCCATGGTAGATCTAAATATATTAATGTGAGGTATCATTAGATTCGTGATGTTTTGGATTCTAAGTTTGTTGAGCTTGAAAAGATTCATACTAATGATAATGGTGCTGATATGTGCACAAAAGCTCTACCAAGAATGAAGTTTGAAGTTTGTCGATTAAATGCCGATTTGGCAACCTCCTCCATATAGTTGGGAAGGGGGAGAATTGTTGGGTTTGGGTTCCCTCCTATGTGGTAAAACCTATAAATTTGTTAAAGCCCATTTTCTTTTTAACCCATTAGGGTTAATTTTTGTATTGTCATTAAAACCAAAGAATTTTCAGCAGCTGCAAAAAGAGTGAGAGAAGAGAGAGAGGAGAGAAGAGAGAGATTTTGTTCTTCCTTTATCCTTCATAAAAGGAGAGATTTTTTCACCCGACCCGTTTTACATTTTCGACAACTGGGAAGTCCTTCACTGTTGGATCGGTCTCATTTTTGGTTTACAGTTTCTAGACATATTATTCTCCATTCTGAACGGTGGAGATTTGGTTTCAATGTCTGGAGGTTGAGTTGTTGGATCCAAAAGTGGACTTGTCTCAAGGTGTTTCCAAAACTGACGAGCTTCACCATATTCTGATTTTGGTCTACCATTCTTTTTTTGATCGGGCTGAATTTTGGTGAGCATATTCCTTACTCATTATTCTTTGGATTGAACGGTGAAGATTGGATTTGGACGGCTGGAACTTTTCCAGAATTTGTTAGAACAGAAGCTTTTGTTGTGATTGCTCTCTTAGTGTAGTTCTCTACTTTAATTTGTGGCTGTATAAGATTAAGCATTTGATTTCTCAATTTTGTGGCTGTTGATCTCTATGAAATAGTATTTGTGATTGCAGATTTCATTTGCTTAGACTAAGAGAGGTCCCGTGGTTTTTATCTTTCATACCGAAGGAGTTTTTGCCACGTTAAATAATTGTTAGTGTTTTTTGATTAGTTTTTGATTTGGACATTATTTGGACAACTTGTGATCATTTGAATTGCTGCCAATTTTTGCTCATTATTATTCCTAATAGATTCATTCAAGTGGGGAAAGATTTATTGATTGATCGTTGCGTGTGTTATACCCGCTTCCTTCCCATCACTAATCACCGAAATCTTATGATTAACAGGACATGTCAAGCTTTGAACAAGTGACATTCATCGTAACTACATTTTGCGAAACCAACATAAAACAAATCAAAAGAATGGAACATAAGGTACGAGAAACTATGAATGGGAAGAGTAAAAGCAAGGGTTGGGACTGAAAAAGAAGCGAAACCAGGAAAAATGAAAACCACCCTAACGTCACCGTGATTTATAGCCAGCAATGAGAGCTATCCACGCTTATCTTCCATCTTCTGATCTAAGTGAATCAGCAAGTCCAGGAGGGCGTGGGGGTATGCTGGTCTGTGTATTATTGTAGCTAGGAGGTAGAGAAGTAGAAAATCCCAGGTCACTCCTATCATCATAAGCTTGCCACTTTTCAAGTGCCTTTGGCAATGACATTTCTACATTCCACCAATTGTCTTCAGGACATGGGTGATCGTCAGTTGGTTTCCATTGCTCTACTAAGCATGAGAGTACATTAACTGCATGCCCCATGTCAGGCCTTTGATACGGTTCCCTTGCACTGCAGTGACCTGCCAACTCCGCCACTTTGTTGATACTTGTGATTGTTTCAGGGTTTAGGTCGATAATGGGATCTATGGCTTTGTGGAATGCATCCTTATTTAGGTACATTCTTCGGAACCATGTCACTAGATGCATCGATTCCTCAGACTGAGTCTCGTCCAGGGCTTTTCTACCCGTAATTAGTTCCATCAGTATCACTCCAAAGCTAAAGACATCTACTTTAGTTGTCATTCTACCGGTAACTGCAAAACACATTCATCATGTAATATCTCACCATCAGAATGCATATTTTGGAAGATAAAGAGAAGAATAAAAGAATGAAGAACCAATTATGCAATGCATGCCACTCATTCAACCCTCCCAATTCTGAAAATTGGGTGAAAATATTCACCTAACAACAAGCTTCCAACTGACATTTAGCGTGTGAAGAACGCTATTTGTAGAATGGTTGTGAAGAATGCTATTTGTAGAATGGTTTACACACATTATTGACTGGTCTTCGAGTAATGATACTAAAGACATTTCAATTGAAATAGCAAAATTTAAGAGAGAACTTTTGCCATTTTGATAATACAGAGGAATATGCTGCAGCACATTTGTACTAGGTGGGAAGACATCTTACTGGCCTAATGCCTCTTCTTGATTGTGCCATTATATATGTGAGATTGTTAGGTTTATTTTATACACACAATACTTCGGTTAGATGCTTGATTCTATTACCTAGCTGTTAGTCTATAAATGTGTTAACAATCTAGACCTTGATGTAAGAGCAATTAAATTAGAATTGGAAATGCTAACCTGCATATTCTGGTGCCAAGTATCCAAAAGTTCCAGCAACTCTAGTTTCAATTGAGCCTTTGCCCTCTGGTGCAGGACGAACGAGACCAAAATCTGCAACCTTAGCCCTCATATCATCACCAAGGAGAATGTTAGAAGGTTTTAAGTCTCTGTGTATGAAAGTTTCACGTGCCAAACCGTGAAGGTATTCAACACCTCTTGCCACATCTAACGCTATTATCAACCTCTCTGTCCATCCCAGTGGTTTCAGTCCTTCTTGTGCCCAATTGAAGAGGTGTCTACTAAGGGTCCCTTGTGGCATGTACTCATACACAAGTAGTTTTTCATTTCCATCCAAACAATATCCAAGAAGGGCAACAAGATGTCGATGCCTAACCTTGGTCAAAACAGCTATTTCAGACTTGAACTCTCCTAGTCCTTTCCCACTTGGAAGCCCAAATAGCATCCTTTTCACGGCAATCTTGGTTCCATCTTGCAACTCACCTTTGTATACAACTCCAAAGCCTCCTTGTCCTAAGATGTTCTCGTCACTGAAATTGTTAGTGACATTCTTCAAAAGCTGAATAGAGATGACCATATTCCCTGCTTCAACCATTTGAATGCTACCGTGCTCACTGGTAGGAGTAGCTTGGGCCTCACTAATTCCACTAACACTGACACTTGAGCCAGCAACTGTGATCTTCACACTCTCATTATCAGATCCCGAGCGACGAGGTTGTATGACCACAGCATTTGGACTCTGAACCTTGCTCAACTTCTTTTGTTTAATGTTGTATACACAGAAAACCAATAAGCCAATCAAGAGTATGATTAACACACCCCCAATTATAGAAAACACTATTGTAATAACTGAAGCAGAAGATTTCTTGTCATTAATAATCATAAAGCCCGGACTCGGTGTCGGTGAACCTGAGGTAGTGTTATCGATATCTTTTCCAATATTTGGGTTACCATTTGTCACTACCAGCACATTACTCTTAAAAGGTGGTAATTTTCCATAGAGCAGATTGTTTGACACGTCTAGTTCACTAAGGCCGGGCAGGGTGACAAGCTCCTCTGGAATATGACCTGTGAGATTATTATCAGCAAGCAACAATCTTTCCAGCGATTTAAGTGAAACAAAATCGGGGGAAATTGTCCCACTAAGACCCATTTTTTCGAAGTTGACAACAGTGATGTTGCCATTGCGGCAAGTAATTCCAATCCAATTTGCACAGGGATCATTCCCCTTCCAGTTCTCAGCAAACTTTCGAGGATAGTCCACTGTTTGCAGGATGGAAAGGAGGGTGTCAACTCTGGGATCACAGTCACCAGGATTTGGCAAACAAAAACTGTTCGAGTCAGCAATTAAGTCTACAGAAACTGAGTCCTTAAATTTGGGAACTGACCCTTGAAGAAGATTGTTGGTTAGATTCACTACTTCCAGTGACTGGAGATTCTCCAAAGACAAGGGAACTGGACCGGTAAACGAATTATCTCTCAAATTCAAACGCTGCAAATTCTTCAAAGCGGATAAGTCTGGTAAAGGACCAGAAAATTGATTAGAATGCAACCAAAGCTCGTTAAGCATGGTCATGTTCCGTATAACATCGATACCACCACTAAGTTTACTCGCACTTGTCTGCGCATTAAGCCACAAGGACTGGATTGATGACCCCGAGAAGCTGGCTGGCAGACTGCCTTCAAGTGCATTGAAGGCTAAATGCAGAACAGTTAGACTTGGGAAAACATCGGGGCCAAAAAATTCTGGTATTGACCCAGAAATGTTGGCAGCATTTGCAGAGAAGTTCTGCAAGCCAGGAGCATTTTTAATGCTTTCTGGGATTACCCATCTCGAAAATGGGTTATAATCTAATTCGACAGATTGAAGCGAAGATAAGCCATCAAAAAAATCACTAGGAATGGAAGTAAACTGATTTTGTGTCAACATTAACACTAGTAGTGAGCTCAACCCGTTCAAACTAGGTAGAGGACCAGAAATGTTATTCCACTGAAGCTCCAATCGCTCTAGTTGAGTAAGGTTTTGAAGATCGGAAGGCAATGTACCTTGGAGGTTCTGGTGACCAATTTGGATCCTGGTGACCCTTTTATCATCCGAGCAGCCTACGTGCTTCCATGCGCATGGATCGGGGTCAGACCATCCCAAAGAATCCGGAGAATTAAGACTTATCTTAAGAGCTTGCATAACTGCAGCATCTTCACTGGAGCTTCCTCCTTGAGAATTTGCAGAGAGCAGGTTTGAAGAAAACCAAATAACTAGCAAAAGCTTGCTGATGAAAGGGGTTTGTTTCTTCATCCCCGTTGACGAAAGCAAGGAAATGGCAAGAAGTGGATTGTATGGTTTAACAGGCAAGACAATAACCATGTACAAGGCACAAAGAGATGGAAATGGTGTAAAGCAGCAACAGCAAGCAAGGGACGTGGTAGAGAGAACCCAGCTCAGCTCAGCTGTCGCGCATGAGCGTAGGCTCCTCACGTTTATGAGAATCACCATGACAGGTTTGGTTAGAGAAGCACATGGCCACGGGGGCCCGTGCACATGATTTGGTTTTGGACTACTCTCTTAGTTTACTTTCATTTAGTACTAAATGGAAAAAAAAATGTTGATAGTTAAACCTTTTGATTTAAAAATGGAACCGGTACATGATTATGAAAACTTTGAATTTTGACTTTTGACTTTTGAATTTTTGTTTAATTTATTTTAATAATTTTTGTTATTAAAATTTATCTGTTTATTAATAATCAGTTGATTTTTTAATTAATTAATTTTTATAAATTAAAATAAACTAATTAATTTTTAGTTAGTGGTTTATCTTTTTAATTAAACTTTAAATTAAGAAAAATCTCTTTTAATCTTATTTTAAATTATTCAATTTTATTTATTTTTTAATTTATTTTATGACGGTCTAATACTGATTGAATTTTTTAAACCTTAAATTTTTTGTTTTATTAGTTTAACTTTCGATCTGATTTTTAAAATATTGATTTAACCTACCAGCTTACCTTTTTCTTTACCGTATTTGACCTATGATTTTTTAAATAGTTTTTATAATCATTATAATTCACATTGATTAAATTATCTCTATATACCATAAATTCTTTATTTTTAATGAATCATCATAATTATTTCAAATAATGATTCATAAATTTTTTTATGAGTAAAATTATTGACAATTGTATTTTTATATTTATTCGGAGTTATTATAAAATCTAGATAATGATAATTATAAAAGAAGATTACGAGAAGTTTGAGACCTTTCTCATTTACCTAGAAAGATGACAACTTTTCCTCTTTTTCCTGTCTTTTTGAATTCATTATAAAGTATCTTTATCTCTTTTTGTTATTTTGGATAAAAGGGGAGGCAAATTGCCAACATAGTCAACTACATATAACAAATTTTTGAACAGGATATACTTTAATTATCTTGATCTAGTACTGTACTTAGCCCTTATGGAGGGTTGGTGATTTTATGATATCCTAATAGGGGATTTACTACCAAATTAGCTAACTAGGCAGCGACCCAATTTCCTTCCTGATAGGTGTGGACAATTTTGACCTCCCAAGATCGGTTAAGCAACTTTTTAATATTGGAAACCAAGGTCTAGTTGCAATGGACTAAAGGATTTGCCTCTGTAATAAGCGTAATTAGGCATATAATATCCACCTCCAAAATTCCTCTCCTTTCTCCTAAGTTCCAAGCCAACTCTAACCCTTAAGAACTCCCCAAAGTTTCGACACTACAAGAGTGTAATGACCAATACAAAAGGCAAAACCCATCACCTAGGTCCCACATGCATCTCTCAACAAACCAATTGTGAATGTCAGATTACTAGACACCTTAATGGCAACATTTGTATTGAGCTTGCACCGCCCCTCTACTGGGACAAGCCACCCAATTTGGACTTCATGGTAAGCCAACCGTGGGTGAGTTTGTCGAGTAATAGCATTGACCTTAGCAATATCATGAACTCTGACCATAATCATAACCACGCTTGGTTTTGGATGGACTACCTAAAAAACCTATGATTATGCCATTTCCAGATAAACCAATATGTAACTCTAAAGATTAGGCTCCATTCATCTTCAGCATTGGAAGTATTATGCCTGGACAAGTTATTCAGCAACAATGACGTGGGCACTTTTGAGAAGAAATCAATCTAAAAAAGGAGAGGAACAAGTTGAGTCCATAATGTCTAAGCAGTTATGCAATCCTATAGTACGTGGATCTATGATTCCTCTACGGCAATAGCTACCACAACTGGTATCACTACTAATATGTCTTCTACATCTTTCCAAATTGGTCAGGAGCTTGTTGTGCAAAGCTAGCCAAAGTTAAGTACAAATCTACTATGGTCCTTGGAATTGCTAAACAATTTTCTAATGGTTGTCTGGCAGATGATATGAATTATTACATAATTTTTCATAAGCTAATTTGACTGTAAAAGCCCCCAATTCAGTCCAACCATTATAGATTATATCCTATATGTTATGCATAAAAGGGGGCTCATGGCTACTATCTTCAAACATACAAAAGTTAGGAGCCTTATGTGTATAATATCTCATTTCCATTGCCCTTGTTCATTGACATACTCCTTCACTTGAATATGTTTCTTTGCATATTAGCTAGGAGTCATGACCAAAGTAGAGAGCTTAGTGTGTCCCAACCACACATCTACCCAAAATCATATCGAGTCACCATTTCCTAGTGCCCACCGAGCTCTTTGGTATATGATTTGCCAAATCTTATTGATGGCTCACCAAAATAAGGAGCAACAACCAGCTTGCACTATCTCAGGTATGACGTCCATTCCTTAAAGGTATTTACCTATTAAAACCTAAACCCAAAGAGTCCGAGGATGAGCAATTACATTCCAAGCTATCTTTATTAGAAAAGCTTCATTACTTTGTTTCAACCTCTACAACCTATGACTGCTGTGTTCTTTTGGTTGATATACGTCCATCCAATTTAAATAAATTCATCTTTCGTTCTCCTCTAATAGCTCCCCACAGAAAGCGCTGACAAGTACCCTCAATTTGGTTGAGAACGCCTGGAGAAATGGGTGTAGTTTGCCTTGTATAGCAAGGGATAACAAGCACAACTGATTGAGCAAGAGTAGTGTGACCAACCAAGGATATGTTGTGAGCCCACCGACTTGTGAACTACTAATGAACACGATCTACAATTGGTTGATACATACTATTGGTGATCTGCTTGTGAAGGAGTGGTACTGTTAGACCCCAAACTTTTCTTAAAATTTTGAAGTATAAATTGTCATTAAATGAGGAATTTGTGGTGAATTATTCATGTGCAAAGAAAAAGACAATTCAAGAATGTGAATTGTTATATGAG
>JANZLD010000002.1:27794737-27806218 GCA_026413575.1 Erythroxylum carthagenense | reverse complement strand
GAGGACAATACTGATTTGTGTTGGATGTCGCGGTATAACCCGCAAACACACGCTGGGTGGGAAATGCTAGCCTAGGTGTGGGGTCCAACAGTCCCTACTGCCACCATCTCGTCAGTGTTGCCTGTTAGATGACTAGCATCAACATGTAGGTACTGTTTCAAATTTTTACAATTGGAGGTGGACATCATTTTGAGTCATGCACCTTCTTGACCTTCAAGTTCATCAACACCCCTTTGCCTTTACTACTTGGTGGATTGGGGGTTATCCTTTAATTCCCATGCTACCATCAGTTCAGGGCTGTTGAGGGGGATGAACCTCCACTACTATGGCCTCATTCATTAAGAAGTGATCAACTGGTTAACTTATGACAATGACAATGTGTTTCCTAGGATCAAGGGTGGTGGTCCTCACTAAAAACTCTAGGCCTTGCATCACCATCCCAAGAGAAGTTGCCGTTGCTGCTTCTAGATGTGCCTGAGATATATTCACAGAGGGCCCTATCGTATCACGGATCACATTAGGCTGGGAAATGGTAGTCCCATTATTGAGAGGGGGCATTGGGGCCCACCCTTTTGCTGAGGTGGTAGCTTCATTCTGACGGTAAGGTCCACGGGACCTGCTGCTTGCCAATAGGGACTTCTTCTTGGCTAGGGTATCTTCGATGGGGATATCCTTGTGATCTTTAGCTGAAAAGTTAGATTCTGTATTTAATGCCAACGAAGCAAATCTTGATCCTGAATCCATACACTGCTTATCCTGCATATTGTTAGGAGTAGATTGCATGCCTCCCATATCTATGACTGATTTCCTATAATTTCTCCTCACGCAAGTTGGCATGTGCATCCATGGACCAAATTTGGTGTCTTTGGTGGTAGGCTGGGTCAGCACTCAGTGGCCTACTTTCGGGGTTTTCGAGTAAACCTCTACAACTATAGCAACTGTACACTCTTTATTCACATGTCTATAGTATCCACAGGTGAAACAAATGCATGGTAGTCCTTCACATTTTGGCCTTTGTAATCTCCCATCCATTGCGTCTATCCCTAACTATAGTGTTATAGTTAGTCCAAATGACTTTCCCCACAAGTTGGCCAATGGTTATTAAGGTGCTTTTGTGGTAATATTGTAGAGGCATTCCCGAGAACGTTACCTATGCAATCATAGCCTTTAGTGTAGTATTTGAGGTAGAAAATGCTAAATTCCATGGTTGGACTGTGAGATAAGTTCCCCTCACCAGCCACAAGCCCCCTACTAGTATATTGACATAATCGTTAGGTTATTGAAATTTGAAAAGAAATAATGATTTTTAGATCAATCACCTTATACTTTCTGGTCGACTTCCACAAGGCCTCAATGCGATTGTGTAGTCCATGTAATCCCGACACTCTGCCTAGCAGATGAACAACTACTGTTTGCTATAGTAATGCATCCAAGCCGGTCTTAATCCAATCCGAGAATTGAATGGATGGAATGTCTATTCCATCAATAAACACAACATCTTATGGGTTAAGATCCACACATCTCTATTCTAACTCCATTCCTGTGGCCTCTTTCTTGGACCCTATCAGCTTTTCTTTGAAGGATGGTATCATCTCCTCATTTTCTTGGTCTCTAAACTTGACCTTCTTTGTGTTGCGTTCATCATTGTTGTTCAGTGAGTTATTGAGGTAGAGTGGTTCAATCATTCTCTGTAGCGTTTTAGATTCAACTAGTACATACGGAGTTTAAATAGTACATGTAAAAAAAGTTTTTCCCCTTAACATTTAAATAGTTAGTTATAGGACTATCTTAATTGTCGGTGAATCAAAGCCACGTAAACCATTTAAGTTATGATATTAAAAATGTTAATTTTAATGAAACCTATTTTATGATATTTTGGAATGAAGAAAATGAATATATATGAAAAAGTATAAAAATGAGAAATGTGTCAAATACAAACAAATTAAAACTGAATTTCAAATAAATTACATCTACCTACAAGGAAACCATAATGAGTATAATTACAACAACAGCAATACCCAGTAAAAGTTTCTCTGAAACGTAACTCTGGAGAGACCCAATAGTAATTATAATTGTTAGAGAGTCATAAAAACTTATTATTCTTTCTACTTAATGTTTTGATATAATTATTATTCATTATATAATAAAATAGTAATATTTTAAATAGTTTGTATTGTTCTTAATTTTATTTGTATGCTAATTAAATGATCTTTTTTTATAATAATTATGGTTATTATTTATATGTGAAATATTAAACTATAATATTAATAAAAATAAATGGATTATTTTTATTATTATGATTTTTGGAGATAGAATTGATATAAAATTATAAATTACATAATATATTTTATAATTTTAAAAAAAATCAGAGAATATTTTATAAATTTTAGAAAACACTCGAAATGGTACCTAATATTAACTGATACTAGTACAATATCAAACCAAATCCAATATCGTTATATATTATGAGTAATGTACAAATATTCAAGTACCAACAAGTTAAAATACTGCTACGATACTGATAACATTGGTCCTGACTACTCTGTGGATTCAAGTACAAACAAATTAAAAACTGAACTTTAAATAAAATTACATCTATCTGTAGGGAAACTGCAGTGAATACATAGAAAAAGACAAAACCAATCTTTTTATTGTTTAAAAACTCACGCTAACTTTTTCTTTGTCAAGTGAAACTCACATTAGCTTTAAGCTATGTTTGGTTAGATGCAAGGTTTTTAATGGAATGAACTAGTTTATAATAAAATGGAATATAAATAGATGTAGTATTAGAAAATTGTTATTTAGGATGGATGGAAAGACTAATAATAAAATATAGTGAAATAGTGTTTGGAATAAAGGTTTATAATATAATATAGTGAAATATTATTTATCATTTTATAATCCATCCTAAAACCTTCCAAATCGGAGGTAACTTATTTTTACTGTTTAGGATGGAATGAGATATAATGTAAAACCCTCCCTTTCCATCCTATTCCATTAACCCTCCTTTCAAATGATGGAATAATATTCTATTCCATTAATAACCACCCATCTAATCATAGCTTTAAGGAACTCATAACTATCTTTCATTTTTCATATTGTAATCTAGACCATTTCAACTCAAAAAGTTCATAAAATGACTTATTCAATTCACTTTATCTAAATTCACTGAAATTCACAAATATCCCTTACTTATAGTTGAGATTAAAAAATAAATTTTAGTGTTTAAAAATATCAATACTATATTAAGATTTATTTTTTATTTTATTTACATTAAATTATGTTAATATAAACTTAATTTTGTCAACTAAGACCTTTTATTCAAAAAGCTTTCAAAATTTTTGGTTAATTAAAAAATGTTTTGATATCCACAAGGAGAATTTTTAATTGAAAAATTTGTCCTCTATGGATCTTAATTGGCATAATGAAAATACTAAATAACAGTCTCTAATTCGATAAAGTGAAAATAAGTTTTAAAAATTGTATGAATAGGTTAATACTTTGTTTAACAAATCTTATAAAAAGACAAAATTTGAAATATTAATCGCTTAAGAATGTTCAAATTCAAATAACTTTATAATTATAAATTATAAATCGATAATCATAATGAAAATTTTATATGTAAGAATTTATCTCACCTTACTTAAATATTTACACTCTAAATGTATTTCAATATGTAATCTACGTTATGAAATATACGTAATTTTATATTATGAGTTGCAACTCCTTTAACTCTTTTAAATATTAACTTTTAATTTTAAGTTTTATTGATTCCTATATGACAAATAAAAAAATAAATGAATAGTATATGACTAAAATATATGTATTTTCAAAATTTAATGGATGGATTTTCTAAATTACAAAATGTTCATAACAATTATAAAATAGTATATGAAGACAAACATAAAATCAATTTATGGTGGTTCAATTAAATAATTATCAGACTACATCTAGTTCCTAAGTTCTTAAAATTTTATTATATCTTTGGATTGTAAATATGATCCTTTCTATATGCATATTTCTTCAAATAAAGCGAAACACTTACACATTTTCTTTTTTTACAATGAATAATTTTTTTACACATATTCTTTGTTATAGGTGAAGAAAAATCTTAAACAATTCAATTGTTATCTCAATCAATAATTAGTATTTTGATTACTCAAATATAATCTAAGAATCTCTTTCTTGCTCATATAATGAATTAAGGCTCATATTATGCTCACATACTTACGAATGTAATGAAACACTCTAAAATACTTTTCAAGATTCCTTTTTGTGCTAAATATTTTTCCCAAAACTCATAAGTGATCTATTTATACTCAAAACTACTTCAAATGGTTGTTAAATGCACATAAAATAATTTCTAGCTTTTATAGGCTAGTCAATACTCTACCTTCAACTGGGGCACTGGTTAAGCTATCCTTTAGTGAAAAACTTAGCCCCAAGAATGACAATTTAAGTAAGACCTAACTTAACTTGAATTGAAGTCAACATATTAGACTCGATTTGATTGGCCTTCAAGTTGAGTTCAAACTTGATAAGCTAACCCAAAGCCTAGCATAAAATGCTCAATGACTTGAGCTCCACCATTAAAACAATATTATTTTGGTATAATTCATCCAAACAATACTATTTTTATTTGTAAGTACAAAAGATTAAAGACTAAAATAACGTTATTTTGGTATGACCTTAACCTACTTAGAATGGGATCGAGCTACTTAGAGTTGAGTCAGCTTGAGCCTAGCTTGTTGCCATCCTTACCTGACCCCATTTTGTTTAACAATGTAACAAATGTACAGTGTTAGGTTGGTGAACAATCCAGCCTATATACAATGACAATTAGTATTTGTGAAGTTCTTTCAAGATTTAATATACAACTTCTTTGGAAAAATAATTAAATTCGAAAATAATTTAAAAGCTTTCCAAATATTATTTTAAGATTAAAAGGCTTTATTTAAAGTTCAAAACAACTTTTTTTTAATTGTGCAAATACTTATGCATAATTCAAACAATATATAGTATTCATGCAATTTTGAGCCCCTAGAATGTTAAAATGACTGAGTTATGGCTAAAGAAAGATCACAAGGATTTATTAGATATGAAACAACTCTATTCTTTCTTACTCTTAGTCCACTTAACTTCACTTGCCTTAAAGTTCTTTTGAAGTATATTCGGTACTCTACTTTGCTTATTTTGATCATTTGATCACTTAATCCTTCTACTAAACTTGATCTTTCACCTTTTGCTTGAATCATTAAAAAATTACCTTATTAATATCTTTAAAGATGAAAAATATTAAAGTAATTTATTTTTATATCACTAAAAATATAAATTAAAAGACCTCACTTAGTATAATAATGTCTTCCTTTTCTACGATAACAAAATATTTGGTGATGTTTGAGTAAATAAAAGATGATGAATGCACTTCTTTTACATTAAAACATTACACAATGTATGGTTATCTTAATTCATGCACCATTGATTTATATAGGTCAATTTTCAAGAACACCATTCTCTCTCCTATTTTTCAACATTAAAGAGGATACTGTATAGCCAAAGTGCACATACAAAGTGCTTACAAAAAATGAATCGTTTATCAAGAGCTCATATGCCATATTAAAGATCAATCTATCTTTCATCCCATAAGTACATGCAACAATGTTTTCTCTCCCTAATTATTTATGCCAGGTCAATATGTTTAATTTTTATCAATATAAAAGTAGGTGAATACCTCTTTTTATATATCACTAACGGTTACCTAATTTTCTTCCCAAATTGAATCAATAATTCGTCTTTTAATACATTATTTACTTGGTTAGTATAAAGGTTCTTAATGATTTTATTTTGAAATAAATTTTTTTGGAAATATTATAGTTGTTACATATTTGAGATCAGTGAAAGTGACATCAATTATTGATATTTATTTTATATCCTTTGATATTGACCTTCAAAGCAAAGAAATTAATATTTTCTAGATACCCACACAAACTTGAGTCTTTGGTGGTTAGCTCTTCATTTTCGTTCACCCTATACCTTTTTGGGTTTACTCATCAAACTATGCTTCAAAAATTAATTTCTATCTATTTGATCATAAGCATCTAAAAAAATGATGATTTATATAATATAAATGATAATAATTTATTCCACATTAGTGAGACATAAGAATAATATATGTGTATATATATAGGCCTTGTTTAGATGTATTGGTAATTGCGAGCCCTCTTTTAGATATGTAGGGGTTTGGGGACCTTCTTGCATGATAGTAAGTCATAATAATTAAGTTTACAAAATATAAGTTCTTATAATAGAACAATTGTTTATGAGAATTATGAACATGTCTCATATTCATTGATAAGACTAAGGCCTATGATGATACTAAGCTTAAGTCATACCTTTTTTCATAAACATAGGCATAAAAATGACATTAAGTTTGTGTCATGCCTTTTTAGTGTAGTTGAGGCCTATGAAAATTTTCCTTATTTTCCTTTAAAGTTATACCCTATAAGTATAGTGTATGAATAACATATTTGAATGCATATGACTTCCTTTTTGCTTAAGAGTTAGATGATGATGCATGAACATTAAAATTTTCATATATAGTATTGACATTGAATGAAGCACTTTCATATTTGTAACAAGTTCCATGTCTATCCTTGGACCTTTTTTAGGTTCTAAACATGTTATTAGAAATTTTACTACCCTTGGTGAACATAGACAAAGAGTCTTTGAGATCATTAATCTCTTTCTTTAATGCGTCATTATTATCAACAATCATACTCTTAGCATCATATTATGCACTTCATATTTCAATTTTTCATCCTCATTCATGTATGTCTATAATTTCCTCCTTTTTAAGCTTATTATTTATGGATATACAACAAGTTCCTTATAAGACAAATCATTATCATTATCATTAATATTTTTAAAACTAGAGGATACTTCACTATTTGTTAATAAATCATATACTTGCCACCTTAATTTCATATTCTTTACTGTCCTAATTAATTATATTGTCTAATTTGGCCTTTGATTCATTCTTTATCTTGTGATCCTCTTTCTCATTCTCCTCACTCTTTCCTTTCTCGGTCACTAAGTTTCTTGATTCAATAGTTAATCATCTATAATTTAAAATCTGTGACAAAAATCATAAGCTTTTCATATATTTGGATATTATTTAATACATTCTATCAAATGAACTAAGAAGAATATGCATAGCCTAATTATCTAAAGTACTAAATCTCTCATTATTGACATCCCACTCATTTTTATGTATAGCTTCCCTTAATTTAAAATCTTTGATCATAGAAAATAATCCATCCTATTTTTCCAACATATGTAATCATTTTTGTTAAAGTATAGAACAATAATAATATCTTGTCCCTTTATGTTAAAAAATGATGAAAATTATGCAATAATTATCTTAAGTCAAATTTCATTAGAAATTCTTATACAATGAATGATATTTATCATAAGATAAATTATCGATCCCTGAATGACATACAAGAGAGTTGAATTATGTGTGAGTGAAATTTATTCCTCTTTAGAACTTAATGAACTCATGTACTAATATATATGGTTATGAAAAAAAAAGACATTCATAAAACAATCATCACAATAATAAAAGAGTATAGGGTGAGGGACAAAAAATTGATTTATAATAGTTTAGCTAGACAATCAATGGCCTATGTCTACTGTCCGTGCCCTACTTGAGAATTTATGACTATCTTCTTCACTAGGTGAGATGAATCTTTTGTACATGTGCCTCCTAAAGGTAAGAAATACTTTTAGAAAGAACAATTTTCAAGTGAGCAACCCTTACATATTTCCCTTTCTTATGGTGAAGAGGAACTATTTTACACATTTTATTTGTTATGGATGAATATAAGCCCTAAAAGTTCAATGACTCTTTTAAGTGATATGTTAATCACTCCAAATATAATTCAAGAATTTTCGTTCTTAATCACATAATGCATAATAAGTTAAATGATGCTCTACGTTCTACTAGCCGACGTCTCTTTGGTTAGCGTATCAACTAGTATATTCCTTAATTGGACACTTTACATCATTATAACAAGATTAAGTTCTATGTTTCAACTCTTAACTAAAATCTTAATTTAATTAAATAAAAAGTTTGTTTGATTAGTGAACAATGTGTCAATATTCAGTGTTAGGTTAGTGAACAATTTAACCTCTGTACAGTGTCAAATATGAAATATTCAAGTTCTTTCAAAGTTGCCAAAATATATAAATTAAGGTTTTTCAAAAATTTTAAATAGTATATGTGATGAAGTTTTTTACCCTCAACATTTAAACAGTTAATTGTACACACAATATGCAATATGTATACAACTTTGAGTCTTTAGAATATTAAAAGTGACTAAGATTAGTTAACAAGAAAGATTACGACGATTTATTATACACATAATTATATATGAAAACAAATCAATCCCATCAACAAATGGCCCGACTCGATCGCATGGGGTCTAGTTTAAAATTCAACATAGCTTGCGCTATCCAAAGTAATAATGTTTTGGAGAAATTTTTTAAAACGACGTCGTTTAAATTTAAAAAGAAAAATGACGTTATGTAAACTTAAAACTAAAATGAAATTATTTTCATACAAGGATTCGTGGTGTTTGAGTTGGACTGGACATCAGGATGGGTTTGCGTTTGACAGCTCGCACCTAATCCATCGTCTTCAAGTAAGTATGGTTGGACAAAAATGGGATTTATGATATGGAATGATTGTTGCTACAGGAGGCATAAGCACCCGTACAAATGTCTCGTGCTTTCTTCTGGCGTACGTGTTCATGTGGGGCTTTTCCTCATCCGTTATGGGCTTTCCTGTAATTGATATCTGCTAAACCGAATTGGACCAGGTTTTATCAATTCAACCCCCTTTGAGGGAATCTGGTGACTGAAAGGGAAAGAAAATGATAAATAAGTAGGCGAGCTAATTGAAAATTTCCAACGTACTCCGGTTGTTAGAATTTTGATATTTCATCAATTAAATAGTAATGTTAAATAAAAGGATGCATGTAACCTTATTCTCCATTGCATCATTGGTCCGAATGAAGTTTGGTGGGACCATGTAACTCGATATTTGGGGGTTCATATATATATATATATATACCAGCAGTCTCTTTCTAAGTGGATCCTAACCAATCCGCCCTTAACACACACGCCTTTCTTTGGTAACTATGATTATGACCATCTGCTTTTAAATTGTATACATTATCTTCCTAATTTAATCGGACTTAATCTAGTGGTGGCAGGGAGGGGGTTATTGAGAAATACTAGGAAACTGTCGGTAATTAACTACCTGTACTAAAACAAAAGAGTGTCGTATTATTACCTTGTGTAATGTGTAGAAAAGTAATGGATAGGCACGAAAGAGAACTGACTGCTTCCTCTTATTCTCTTCTTTCTTGAGAAGTAGACTGCTGGGTTTGTTTTATATAACAGCGCCTCTTTTCTATCAGAGGCACATGAATTGGATATGCATGTCGATGTTGGATTGGCTCAACACGAACCCACGTCACATTTTATTAACCTAAGCTTTTGGAAGTAGTAATATTCGACAAACATATGTTTTGGGTCGCTAATGGCCTAATTATAGGTATAGCGTGGCTATGCATGGAGCTAGTTTATAGCTAGTAAACAATATGGAAATATCTGTTTACTTTAGGATTCCTCTGCCATTGTAGCAGATACATAATTTAATGAAGTTTGATTCTCTCATGCCTCAAGTATAAACTAATTAGTGCCTTTCGATGAAACAATCAGTAAGTCTGTTTAGTTTTTGTATGGAACAATTTAATTTTGACTTTTGATTCAATAAAAATTATTCCGTTATAAACAATGAGTCAGAAATATTTGATTTTTATGAAATGAAATACAAATATTTTATTTATAAGTTGTATGATTACTCAATTTTACTCTTTACATTACAATTTAGATGCTTCATATACTTTCCTTTATTCTTTTGTATGTATCTTCTTTCTTATAATAAAATTTAAATTATTAAATAAATATATGATAAGGGATTAGAGAATTGTAGGGCTCATTGTTAAAAGAAAAAAGAGTTGATTGAACCTTAGTTCTCAGTCAATCTAATATTTCTTAGTTGAAAGACTTATCTTTATCAATTAATGCTCACTAACCATATATCTAATATATAAATATTTGGCTTAGATGTTAGTATAACTATTGTATAATCCAAATGAAACAATACTTTAAAAATTAATATAGAAAGTTTCAATAAAGAACTGAAACTATGAAACAAGAAGTTAAACTGGATAGAAGTCTAAAGTTTCATAATAACACTATCCATGCAATGCGCAAGGCAAACCCTAAAAGCTAGCTTCACGATGAGTGTTTTAAGCTCCAAGGAAATATTTATATTTAAATGACTAAAACTGGCATGCAATTTCAAATTATCAAGCCGAAAATTTGGATTCAAAATCTTATTTGCTTTTAACGGATGATGAGAAATGGAGGAGGCACATGTACATGTGGAGGATTCTCTAACATGCATGTTAAACTGTGTGATGTACTACAAATTCCGTTCCGTGATTTTTGCCTGTAATAATTAACGAATAAATACGTACAATATTCTTTGAACGAAAGCTTACTGTAAAGTTGTGATAAAATCAAAACAAAAGATCACATATCCACGTCAATGCAACTTTATATCTACCACCACCCTTCAAAAAGAGTCTTTAGTTGACAATATACACGAGACCTTTATCTAAATCTCATAGCATTTTCAACCAATCCAAATAATTAATTTCAAAATTATCTAATATATATGTACACTTATTATATATATCAATTTTATAAAATAAATCCTATTTACAGTCTGCTTTACTAAGATTGAGTTGCAAGGTATTGACATTTTCATTGGAGAAAAAAAAGATGTACATTGGAAAATTCCTCTCCTCGTACACTGAGCAAAATTCAATCTCACTAGTGCTTTGTCCAATACACAGTATATTGTGATAAGAAATTTAAATTCAAGAAACTAACTGACTTGATATGTGTTAAATTCTACCAACTTAATTATTTCTCCGGAGTGCTCCTAGATTTTAGTTTCACAAGTGGTGCATGTTATGGCCGTTTGTAGACTAGGGCTAGGCTTCTGATACAAGATTCAAGTGCATGCCATAATAAAACTAATATCAATTCGTCATCCCACTCTTAAAAGTAGCTCCCAGCACTGGAATTATAGAAAATACTATATATCGTGGACAGGAGGATGCTCCTCAAGAATAATAGAAAATACATTTCTATGGTATCAACTTGCATAAAGGAAAGAATAATGGAGTTTTAAAATCCTTCAAAGTAGATGTGACTTTTGATTTTTGTTTTGTGGGGAAGATTGAATATGTATTTCATATTATTTGCACAATAAATACTAAGCTGCCATGGAATTATTTGCATGTCTTCCCCTGTGTACAGATGAATATAGGTGTCAAGGAT
>JANZLD010000002.1:27764804-27785218 GCA_026413575.1 Erythroxylum carthagenense | reverse complement strand
GATATTTGTAAGAGGTATGGCAATTAATGATGTAACATCCCATCACCGATGGGAAGGGTAAAATAGAAAATTGGGACGGGTTATGAGTGTGTAAACTAGTCTCGGCATGTTCATGCATAATATGGCCTCCATATATGCATACATTGAAATTTTTGTATATGCACATGATTGTACATGCATTCATGACATTTCCCGGTATATGTGTTTATTGTGAAAAATGTGTTATTTGTGCTTGAAAATGAATTGGAGTGGATTTCTGTGTGTTTTACATTTTTGGGAATTTTTCTAGGTTAAAGTAGACAGATTTTGTGAAATTGGTCTTCATGAAAGTTGGAGATTTTCTTGTTAGCTTTCTAACTCCATAAAGTATGACATTTTTCGATTTGTTGGTTGAAAGTTATGGCTTGATTAATTTCAGATAGTGATTGATGTATTAATGTGTGTGACATGTATCTAAGTATGGATTTTGTGATTTCTGTGTTCTGATGCTAATTTTGGACTGTTAAGGTTGAAATTAGCTCAAGTGATCTTATGGAAAGTTGTAGAGGATTGTCTTAGCTGTGTAATGAGGTATAGTATGCGAATTTTGGATGTAGGGATTGTAAGTTATAAATTTGTAAAGTTTGGATATGGATTAGGTCATGTGCTGATTTAACAAGCTTTAACAGGGCAGCCACATTAATGGGTGAATTTGACCTAGTTAGAGATGTAATTTGTTTTGAAGTCCTTCATGAGAATTATGGTATATTGTCTGATCTTTTCATTTCTATAAGGTATGGAAGTTTTTGGATAAGGTTATAAGAAGTTATGAATTTTGGAAGAGTATGTTACTGTTAAGGATGACTTATATAGGCAGAAACTTTGATTGAGAATTTGATTTGTTTAGAGATTGAATTGGTTTCCAAGTTGTTCATGAACATTGTAGCATTTGTTTTGCTCTTTTGATTGATATAAAACTTGAAATTTTTGACAAAGGGGATAGAAAGATATGATTTTTGGAAAAATGTGGTACTGTTGTAATTAGTAATGTGAAGGTAGTATCTTTGATTGAATTTTTGACACCCTTAGAGGTGAAATTGGTTTGTAAGTCCTTCATGGAACTTGTATGATTTTCTATATTCTTTCCAATGAGATCTTATTTGTGATTTTTGGTTACTTCTGTGAAACGATATGGGTTAAGAAAGGAGAGATGGATGATTGGTGAAAAAGGAGAAAAAAATGGCAAGAACTCGCTCCTTGCGAGGGCGATGCCTCGCGAGGGCGACACCTCGCCCTTGCGAAGGCGAGCTGCCCTTTGATTTATTTTTATTTTTTAATTAGTTATTATTTTATTCATTTGTTATTTAAATTAGCTCAATTGTATTCTTTTGTCCATAACTTTTTTCATTCGACATCCGATTGGCCTGATTCTCGAGGTATCGGATTCGTGGAATATTTAATTTTATTTATATGTAAAATTAGGAATTTTTAGAAATGAAATTGGCATGGATTAATTAGGTCGAAGTGAGGGGATCAGGTAATTATTTTTCTGATCCGTCTTTTATTAATAATTGGACCTATAGAGGTCCGAATGGAGTGATTTTTGTATCAATGAGTTTCTAATTTTTAGGGGAAAATTTTGTGACGAAAAATTTTGATATAATGCCGGGAATGTCATGAACATGCATACATGTGCATTATTAAATATTTCTGATTGTATATTTGGTAATGTTTGAATATTTTGACTGTTTTAGTGGTGCATTTGGAACGTCAACCTACAGACGTTGCCGAGTCTTCTAGGAATTAGCTCGGAAGCTATTGGTAAGTGACCTAGACAGTTCCTCAATTACTAATTGTTTATATTTCTGTGGTGAATAATGGTGGGAATTGTGTGCTGATTATGGATTCTGGACAGAAGGTCCGATGTATTGGGAGAATATGACATAGAAGTGTTATTTGTCTGAGAATGTGAGACCTCCGTGTTTTCAATGTGATAAATTGTGATTGTGATTTTAAGGTGAAAAATTGTGAACTAATTGTTTGAATGTGATAATTTGGGTTTGATTGTGATGTGATACTGCTCAATTGCGATATATGCATTCCATGCATGAATGCATGATCAGTTAATGACAGTTGTGACCGAAGCAGTCATTGAGAGCTAAAAGCTCAATGTATTTGGCCCTCGAGCCTACAGTGATTCAGAGCCTCAAGCTCAGCGATTAATGCGCCCATATTGAGACAGTTTAGGCCTCGGTCACAACACCGTAATAAATGAGAAAAGTGTCACATATGCATGTCATATGCATTTGTTTTACTCATCTTGATTGAATGAAAGACAAAATGCCTTATGCTTCTATGGTACCAATCATGTGGTACTTCTGAATGTGAATTATGAAATAACTATATTATGCTTGAGTGTTGCATGGATTCAATTGGTTAGGTATGTCTAATTGAATGAAATGTATCAAATTGTCTATGCTCAAGTGAAATTGTGAAATGTGATCAATTATGCAACAATGTAAATATAGGTTATGTGCATTGATGTGTTGCATGAATTGAGTGAACCATCGATGATGGTTACCTCACTGAGTTCGCAAAACTCACCCAAAATTTGCAATTATTTTTCAGGACACAGAAGAATACCCCGTTAGGCAACGGATGTATAACAACCGTGTGTGAGTGGAAAAAAAGAGGTCGGGATCAGTTCGCGTCTACATTAATATATGATAGAAATGTATTTTCTGAAATTTTGTATTAGTGATTAGGTCATGTTGTAATAGCAACAAACTGAATGAAATTGTATTTATAAAAAGGGCCCCCTTGGTCATTGAATTTACCGATGATTATTTATGTAAATTGTTTTCCGCATAATATATAATGTATGTGTATGTTTAAAAAAAATTTATATTGAGTTTTGATTGAGTGATGTAGCACGCCTCCCTCGTAGGACACAGACTCGGATATCACCATTGATGTCGGGTTCGGGTCATGCGGGAGTAAGGTGTTACAGTAACATATGTATTTACTTATGGATAAGGGCTATTTGTTGGACATAAAAGTTACAATCTATAGTTGCATTGTCTAAAACTAAAACAAAGTATATAGCAATAGTTGAGACTGCTAAGGAAGTATTATAGTTTATCGGGCCAGTAAAAGAGGTGGACAACAATTAAGGTAGGCTCAAATATATTGTGTAGTCAAAGTTCCATTTATTTAAAAAAAATCAAATGTATTATGTAGACATTAAGTACGTCAATGCAAGTTTCATAAGATCAATGAGTTAATTGCAATTGGAAAATCTTATTGAAAAAGATTCACATTACGGAGAATCCAATTGATTAAAAACTCAATTATCTTAGAGAAGTTTAAACATTACTTAGACTTCATTAATGTCTCATGGTATTTAATACGGTTATAACTAACTTATATAATCATCAAGGTGAAGATTATTGTGTATGATTCATAGACCTGAAATTAGAATCTTGGGTTTTAGAAAACAAGCATCTTTTGGAAGCTTTTTGGGCAACCATGGCCTAGGGCATGTCCTTTTTATGAAATTCATAGGTAAAGACACGTGCGTGTTAATGTGGGGATCTTGTTGTTAGAGAAGGAAGAAAGATTCATAACTATGTGTATAGAGAAGTAAAAAGATATACAATTTAATATGCAAACCTGTTAAATCTTCTAGCTTATTTTGAAAAAAGAATAAAATTTATGACCTAAGACATGATTATATTAGTGTCAATCAACCTTATTTGACTTATATTTTTGTAATTTCAAACTCTAGAAGGATTTTATGACCTATTAAAGTTAAGTTTAAATTACATTGAATTTCATAAGATGTTATTTGATTGAACTTATACCAGCAAAGATTTGCATACGTATAAATATTTTGTTATGAACTTAATTATTGTAACTCTGGTCATGATTATTTAACAGTGAATTAGTTGTTTTTGACTCCCAAATATAGATAGACCTAATTAACCAAAACTCATTTTTATTGTTTATTTCTTTCTATTTTATGTTTGTTGCAAATTATTTTTCAATAAGGAATTTATATTTTTAATTCTAACTTGAATTAAGGAAGCATCCTAATTCAACTCATAACAAATTAGAAAGATTATTATAACTTTGATAGACTGAGCGATTTCTTTTTAATTACTTTATTTAAAAGATTTTTAGTTACTTTTATTATTTTATACACATTTGTGAATGTTATTTGTATTGATGTATGATAATTTAGGAAATGTTATTTTTCAAATATGATTTGGTTATGTATTAATAATTTGTATGTATGTTAAAATTTTTGTCTTAATTGATCATCACTTATTTAGTTAATATTAATAATAAAATGAGACAATCATTATTTTCAATTTTTTTCTAAAATTGAACAATATATTTATAACCCTCTTTTTGTTAATATAATCATTGTAAATCCACCATTTCCATTATATTTCGAATAGAGAAGAATATCTTTTAATTCTTATCATAATATCTTACCACCTCGGACTTAATTATGATGCATTATAATGCTAAGCACTTTTTTTTTCTTTCTTATGGTTAATTTGTAAGACAAAAAGTTTCAAATAAATCCAAAAAACTTGTTGTAAAATACAACTCTCAAAATTTAAAAGGTGTCAAATGAACTTTGAAGATTTGTTTGAAAATGGGGAGCTTTATGCACAGGGTACATTAATTTTTTTATTCTTTTTTTAAACAAGAGTTTGGACTAATTAACATTTTTAGATCATGCTCATCTTTAGGATGAAATAGAAGAATGAAAAATATGTCGAATATATTTTATAAAGAAAATAATAATAATAAATTTCTCATCTAGTTAAATACTTACAAGAATGTAGCATTTAAATTTCATAATCATATTGTTGTAAAGTTAATACAACTCATATATAAAATAAAATTTTTGAGAAAAGAATGGTTACAAACGAAATACATCAAAGTCTAAAAAAGTGCAACAGAGTTCAAATAGCCATAATCAACATGTACAAGTCATAACATGATCATAAAATATGTGAGAAATGGGATATAATTAGATAGGTGAATTTTTTATGATGTCAGTCTTCCCTTATCCGTTTTCGTCTGTTTACTTGGAAGATCAACGGAGCATAATCCCAAGCACTCCCTGCCCTTCACGGCAGCGGCAACAAACGACGTGTTCATAACTGTGATACATAAATAGTTAATATTCATTTCTCACGTCTTCTCAGACCGTTTTTTTCTTTGAACAGCCACAGCCGCGACGTTTCTTAACACATCGTTCTTGGTGTGCAATCGTCTTTGTTTGTATATATAACCATTCCAATCGACTGATCATTTTGTCGTCCGTTTACCGGTGAAAAAAGAGAGCAATATTAGTTACTAAATACACAGGAATACAATCTTATTGTTATTAATATTATGAGTCATTACACTCGTCATCATATTGTGCTTCTCGTGATTTTTATTTCAGTTTTTCCAAGTTGTCGATCATGGGGTTGGTTCTCTTCTTCTTCTTCCTCCTCATCACAGGCTCGCAAGGAACCCTCCTCCTACACAAAGGACTTTTCTGTTGCTGAATTTTCGATGGATGGTTTCAGAGACGACAAGGGAATTAAACTCGTTGAGAATGCCCGAAACAAATTGGCCCACAGTAATTCTTGTTGGCAGAATGCTTATCAGCAACTCTTTTCTGGTTGCTCTCAGATTCTTGATGTTGAGGAAAAGCGTTCCAGATTCGCTTGGCACCTCAGTGATTGCTTTCAGAAGGACTCAGGGAGGCCACCTTTCCCTTATTGTGACAAAGAATCTGCCATGGTTCATTGTCTCAGGCAGTTATCTGAAAATGAGAATAAGGTGTACTTAGAATTCTTGCTTGAAACCAATTCTATATGCCATCAGTTACAGTTAAGTGTATTTTCTTCTTTTGAATTAAACAATATATGCTCCTAAAGTTTTGTTGTTTTGATTGACAAGTGACCCTGTTACTTTTCAATAATATTAGGGCCAATGCCTTCAAGAATAAAATGGAGAGACTAGTAAATGATCTGAAAAGTTCAGCGGAATTCGCTGAAGGCCGGCTTGAGAGCATACAGGAGAAAGCAGATTCACTGTTGCAGAGCTCAAACGAGATTCATGACTCATTAGATTCCGTTGACACTCGAGTTCGGAATGTAGCTAAAACAGCGGGCGGATTGTCTGATCAAATGAATGTTCTGTCCAAGCATTCAGAAGCTGTTTTCGAGCAATCCAAGGAAATTGCTGATTCCCAATTGAAGTTGCTGGAAGAGCAAGGAAGGATGAATGAGAATTTCAAGGAAGGGGTGGCGATAATTCAGGATGGTTATAATAATTTGGACCAACAAGTAAATAACTTGATGAATGAAGCTACTGAAATTGAGAAGCAGATGGGAAATCTTGAAGTAACCATGTCTTCAACGATGCAGAATATACAAAATAAGGCTGAAAATATCGAGAATGTGGCGGAGAAATCCTTGGATAAGCAACAGGAACTTCTAGATGGTCAATCCACTGCACTCAAGGGCCTTCAACTCCTGACTGAATCCCAATCAGAAGCACTGGAAGAAAGCAGGTAAAGTAGGGAATTTTCCAAAACTAACACGTCTGCACAATCTATCTCATATTCTTTTCAAATTACAGGACTACACTACAGCGGTTAGCCGAGTATGGCCGTAGACAGCAGGAAGAGCTTCTTCAAAGGCAACAGCATCTGCAGCAAGTGCACGATCACTTGATCCAAAATTCAAACTCAATATTGGCGGCACAGGTCACTATTGCATTGAACTATAATATATACCTTCACATACGAGTACTAACAAGTTCCTTGTTATATATATACATATATTGCAGGAAGCCTTTGAATCAAAGCAAGCAAGCATGTTCGTAGTTCTGGAGAAGCTATTTGCTTTGCATAACACAATGTTGCTAGAGTCACGACTAGTAAAAGCATTCGTTATCTACTGCATGTTAATATTTATCATCCACATGTTCACCAGTACAAAGCAAACGTACGAAGTAAGAGCTAGACTACATATAGGTAAGCATGTTATCTTTATGTGTCTGTTTTAGAAGTTTAGTCCTTCTGGAGTACAAACTTTTAGCACAAATTAATTTTGGTTCACAGGTTTGTGTGTTGCATTCTCCGTCGAAGTTGCAGTACTTCGGCTTACGGCAACTTCTATTGATCAGCAAACATGGATGATTAATACAATCAGGTTACTGTTTGTGCTTCTTGCTTCCTTTCAGCTTTTGTATGCTATTTACACGTACAGGTTAGTGAAACGGGAACTCTACCTATCTTAGTTAAAAATTTCGAAATTGAGAATTTATGATTCATTATATTTCCTGACAGGGATTACGAAGCTTTGAATCATAAGATGATTTTGACATTAATGGAGAAGGTCAATGCCATGCAAAGCGACCATAAACAGTTGTCATGGGAAACAGGATACCAAATAAACTGGCCTTATTGGCTTAAAACAGAGCTACCAGAGGACGATACCTTGGAAGACCCTGATTATACTTCAGAAGAAGTTGAAGAGAATTCAATCACTACAAATTCCATGATAGACACGTACAATCTCCGGAGCCGTAGCAGGGGCTGAAAATTTTCCAAGCCGAACCTTGTTAGTGTTCTCTGTTATATTTATCCATTTAACACTATATTTCTTTTTGAAGCTTCACCGAACAGTCATTCTGATTTCCCAAAGTAATTTCCTTTTGTGGAAATCCTGTTCTACTTTGTGAATTAATTTTCTCAGGTCTGGAATGTAAAACTTAACATTATACGAAAATAAATTTTGATTAACCCATTCAAACATTAATAATAATATAAAATATAAAATATAAATTTTGATTAACCCAATCAAACATTAATCATATGATATTTCTTAATATAAAATATAAAATATATACTTAAAAAATTTGATCAAACAAATATGTTAACAAACTCTTTTTAGAACAAATTGATTTCTTTTTTTTCACCCTTTCTTTACATATGTTAATCATAAACTTAAATGAATAAGGAAATGACTAATTTATATCCTTTATAACTATTATAGAATCGAGTGAACAATTAAAATTGATTTAACTATTTAATTATTCATTGGAGTTAAATAAAATTATTTAGCCAACATACTACCTTTCATGTTAACTATATTAGGTATATAAATAATGATATAAATAAATTTCATCATGGTCCACAATTTTGATTTATAGACTTTCTTGTTAAAATAATTAAACATGATTGTGTACACTATTATAAAAGGCAAAAGATACCAGTTGCTTAACATTTCTCAAAAAGTTCGCGTTATTCCCTAAATCAACTAATTAAGCTCATGTTTCTATAATTAATTTGATTCCCCGATTGGGTGGGGGGCAAATGCCTGCGAAACGTTTGGAATTCAGAAAAAGTCGCTTGGATTTATCCATGGTTCGTTTATTCCTTATTTTATTTCAAAAAAAATCCTATTTTTTTTCTATCGAATATATTTGTTGAAGAAATGGTTTTCACACTAAGTATTTGTTGAAGTAATGGTTTTCACATTAATGTTTCACAAAAGATATAAATAAGTCCCTACTATTATCTCTCCTACCATTTTCAATGTGCAATGAGTACTATTTTAATATCGTTAGAGTGAAAGTGGTACAAAAGATAACGGTAAAGACTTAGAATTTTTGTAAAACATTAATGTGTAAATCATACATTTAGCCATTACAAAACAAGAAATCATTAATGCAAAATCAAACATGTAAATGAGTTTACATTGCTAACATCATCACAAATAATTGTCATTTAATGATACTCCATTCTATATATATGTTTCTTAAATGTCTTTAGTCCGAACCTCATGACAAATAAATGTCATTTAATGATACTCCATTCTATATATATATATGTTCCTTAAATGTCTTTAGTTGTAAATCCAGAGTTAACAAATCTACTATCATCATATCAAATAGTAATATACTCAAGAGACACTCTTTATTTATAGACTTCCTCTTTCATGAAATGATAATTCAATTTTATGTCTTTGAAAATTTTTGAATGTTTTCAGTTCTTGGAGAAAAAAATGTTACAAATTATGACAACAAAATTTTTAGAGACTTAGTAATGGTGTCAATAATCTAGAGTCCTGAAATAAAATTTGCAACCATGATGCATGAATTGTGACTTCAAGACATGCTAAAAGCTTTGCTTCTATAGTGGATAAAGTAATGATAAATTGTTTACTACTCTTTCATGATATTACTCCATTTGCTAAAAGAAGTAGGTAATCAAATATAGATATTCTACCAGGATATCCAATAAATTTGAATACATTCCTAGTGTATACATTCTATTTTGTTGTATACATTCCTAGTGTGATTTTGTAACTGTATCATATGACTCATTGTAATGGTGTATTGTAGCTTTGGCTAGTTTAATATCCTGATAGTGAAGTTGATATTTAGTCTTGTATAAGTTTGCAAATACTTTAAATTTTCTATAATCAAAGCATAAGAAATTGATTTAATCTCTTTTTATTCTATATTATTCTTGAGATATTACATAAGACTAAAATTTTTTATTTTCTAAATAGGAACAATTCTTAATAAATAATTATCCATATTAAATCCCTTTAAAATTCTTTTGACATAACATTTCCAAGATAATCCTAAGAATCCTTGTAATCTATCATGAAAAATTTTAATTCCTATCACATAAGATGGCTCTCCCATATCTTTTATCCCAAAAATCTTAGAGAGATATTTTGTTTTATATATCATGCCCAAATCATTAGTAGCAAGTAATATATCATCAATATATATAACTAAGAAAACAAACTTGCTCGCAATGATCTTTTGGCACATAACCAATTAATAGTGTTATTCTATAAATTGAAAGATGGTACTATTATAGAGAAGCTTATTTAAGTCCATATATTAAATTAAAAATTGTCATTTTCGTTTTTCAAAGGGATAATTTTGCTTTCATTTAGGTGGACAGGTTTTAGGTAATTTAATTTTTTGTTCCTTTGTTTCCATTATGTTGTGATTTTATGTAATGACCGATTATGTTGTCATCCTTTATATCAAATCCCCTTCCTTGTAGTTGATATGATTTGTTGAGTTATTATCAAGTTGAATATCAAAATTTGTTGAGTTGATCTTGATTTTATATAATTGCAAATTAGTAATTAGAGATAGAAAGTAATTATTGTCAATAGATTTATCACCTTTAGTATTGGTTTGAGATATAGGTATTAGTGGCATAAAAGTGTTGATCATTTTATGTCTCACAACTTATGGATCAATGCTAAGAACATAAAGTCTTGATTTTGTATGATTGCTTATTACTTAATTTGAAATATACAGTAACAATTGTCAATACTTTTATAGCCTTTAGTATTGGATTGAGATATAGGTATTAGTGGCATAAGGATGGTGATCACTTTATGTTTTGTAACTAATGGATCAATGTTAAGAAAATAGGAAGTATCATTAGCTCTGTCTGAACATAGAATGTGATCAAAATATAGAAACTTGGAGAGTGTGCTTTTGTCTAATTATCCAAGTTGAATTGGTTCATTGTTCATGAAACTAAATAATGAAGTAGCATCATTAAGAACAACCATTTGGATATAACATTTCAATAATGAATGAACAATTTTTTTTATTTGATATATAATGGATTTGTTGTTAAGGGATCAATATTAAGTGAATGATATTATGTTCTGAAATATTGGTTGTTTTCCATCTACTAAGAAGGAAAGTCAATATAAGAGAAAGTTGAATGAACAAAGTATTCCATACAATAAATAAATTTGGCTTAACTTGAACGAATTTGATTGATGGTTATGTTTAATTTGGTTAATAAAGAAAAGTTCTCAAACATATAAGAATTGTAAGAAATCTAATATTCTTTTATTGTTTGTAACATGCAGTGAATCGGTAGTAAAGTAGAGAGATAGATTGATAAAATGTGTAACTCCTACTTTTTGTTTCATTTTGTCTATCATTCTAATTTTATTGAGTTACAATTATGTTCATTAATTTTCTTAATAAGTAGTAGAATTATTTATCTTATCCTAAATTGGTTAATGATATAAGCAATGACTATCAAATTTAAGATTGAATTCAATAAGTACAATTTCTCACCATGAAATTAAAGATAATACCTATTCTATTAAAAACAATTCCTTAGCAACTATTAGGGAAAGGCCAACGAACTTCATTGATGATGCCAAATGGAAAGATATGGAAGTGAAAGTTAATATAAATTTTATACCTTTAGCCAATGAATGCTAATGCAAGTCTTATACTTTTTAGATATTAAATTTCATTTTATTAATTGATTAAATCAATGCTTTGAGTAATTTATTCTCTCTACTCACATTATTGTTGGGCTATAAAATAGGGACAAATTAACTTACTAAACTTTTGAGTCTTTGTCATGGTCAAAAATCTTTACATCTACTTCCTCTATCATTGAACAATATTATAACTCATAAACTTGATTGTTAAATGTTTATCAAAGTGTACATATACAAGTAGATGTTCATAAATAACTTACGTAGTCATATATATTGATTGTTTCAAGTGGATTAGCATATTAGTCTAAGGCCATACATGGATTCATGTATCATCTGCATGATAAAGTAGTGGAAATGTCAGAATCTAAATTCTGACCCTATGACATCCTCAAAAGACAAAATCTCAAATGCATGCATAAATAGATTATGTGAACTTGGTATAACAGTACATGCACCTTTTGATTCTCCTCCTTTCTTGATTCTTCTCCTTGTTTGGGTTGTTACAAACACCAAACCCTTCCTTGATCACTCAAGAACACACAAAGATGAAGAATAAACAATATCTAAGGGTGGTTAGAGCACCAAACTAGATGTGTTCAAGTAGACGCTCTAATGAAGAGAAAGATCAAGACTATATTGCATGCATTTTGATTCATGCAACAATTTCATAAATTACATAAACAAGACTCAAGACACTTCTCTCTAACTTTAGAACTTTTCTAGACACCTTATTCTCTCACTTGAGTGCGTTTTTGACTGGTTAGCTCTTTTGTACATAAGTAAAGAACTCACTTATTTACATTTGTCGAGCCTTCGGTCATAATTGTGGCCTACTTAAAGGTAGCTATACATACTTTGTTTTCCATATGATATTTTATGCGTGTGACCCTTGAGTTCCCTATTATTTTGGGTACTTGAAATAACTCTTAATTTGAGCAAATCATGGATGGTTTCATGCCACTTGAATTAACTATTAATTCAATCAAATCATGAAGGGTTTCATGACGCCAATTTATCATAATACAAGTGGATTAACACGCAAACTCTTCGATAGTTAACTATTCAACTTACAAATCTTTCCATAGACAATTATCGTGCAATTTGTCCTTTCACCATAGTATATCTCACTTGATTTGGAGTATAGATTATGTGTCAACTCCCACTAGACTGACTACATCATATCTAATCCAAGTGATGTTAGTTCTTGTTTTGGGATCTCATTACTCTATGTGTCATTGAAGACTCTCTTCATGACACATAACTGCTCTGGCCAGAGACTCCCGAGTAATAACCCCAATAAAATTTTGTGAGTATTATCTCTTTCTATTAAGAGTGCTGAATCCTTTATCCTTCTAATACCAATAGTTGTATCCAATCACTATCCTATAAGTGACCTCGACTTGAGGCAACAAGGAATGATGTCAAAGAATAGGATCATTATTGAAGATATCCTGGAGTACCTTAAGTCTAAAGATATTTGCACCATTGCTATAATGAGATTAATCATGGACATTTGATAGATCATCCATATGATAATCTCATAGTGGGTCATCTGATGTACTTACAACTTTTAGTAAGTATTCATATGTTAACTCTAAATATCTCATGCTTATAGTTTGTGAGATCCACTACTTGATCAAAACATGAGTATAACATGTGATAATTTATTCGGATTAATAATGCGCTATCTTATTAATCTTATGACTAGGGATAATTTAGATACTAACATAATTGCACATGATAGGAATCTTATTATCATGATCTCATCATAATTTCCTTCATGCTATATTTTGTATCATTGACTTCATTAATTCAATTTAAGATTGACATCAATTCATAAATAAATGAACATCAAATTAATGAAAATTTACCTTTCACTTTATTAATCAAAATAAAGTTTGTGCAAAATTGCTAAAAGTGATTGCCTGTAGAGCACTATTCTAACAATCTCCCACTTGCACTAAAGTCAATCATCTTTGTATCTAATACCATAAGCGAGTACATTAGAATTAATTTTTATTTGAGGAAGCAGCTTAGTCAAAGGATCAATAATGTTCTAATTTGTGGGTCTCTCTATTTTCACACCACCTCTATTAATAATCTCCTTAATCAGGTGGTATCTCTTGAGTACATGCTTGGACTTTTGGTGAGACCTTGGTTCCTTATCTTGATTAATAGCCCTATTGTTGTCACAGTACAACAATATTGGGTGTACAATGCTCGAAACCACTCAAAGTTCTATAAAGAACTTCTTGATCCAAACAGTTTCTTTTTTTGCTTCTGCAGTTACAATTTACTCTAAATAGGTCGTTGAATCTGCAATCATTTCTTGTTTAGAACTCTTCTAAATGACTAATCCACCATTCAATGTGAAAACATAACCTGATTGAGATTTGGAGTCATCTTGGTCAGATTAAAAATTGGCATTCGCTTGCCCGCTCACTATGAGATCTCCATCTCCATATATCAATAATACATCCTTAATCCTTCTCAAGTACTTTAGGGTATTCTTGATAGACACTCAGTGACACTCACCAGGATCTGATTGATATCTACTCGTAACCTTAGAGCATACAATACATCAATTCTTGTACATAACATAACTTACATGATTGATCCTATTGCTATAGCATACATGATCATACTCATGCGAGTCCTTTCATCTTACTTCTTGGGACACAGATTTCGAGAGTTTTATCCCATAAATCCTAGGAAGAAACCCTCTCTTGGACTGCTGTATGATAAAACTCTTTAACACTTTATCATGTATGTAGACTGTGAAAGACCTAGCAACTTCCTTGATCTATCTCTATAGATCTTTATTCCCAATATACAAGTTGCTTCTCCAAGGTCTTTCACGGAAAAATTATGGGACAACCAAATTTTGATTGATTGCAAACTTGAGATGTCATTTCCTATTAGTAATGTGTCATCTACATATAACACAAGGAATACGATAGCAGTCTCACTAACCTTCTTGTACACACAAAGTTCATTAGGATTTTTTCAGAAACTAAATTCTTTGATTGTCTCATCAAATTGGATGTTCCAACTCCTAGATGCTTGCTTCAATCTATAAATGAATTTCTAAAGCTTGCATACCTTTTTTCCATCTTTGGATAGAAAGCCCTTAGGTTGTATCATATACACATCTTTAACTCAGTTTCCATTTAGGAAAGCCGTCTTCACATCCTTTTACCATATTCATAATCATAATAAGAAGTAATCGATATGAGTATTCTAATGGATTTAAGCATGGCTATAAGGCTAAATGTCTCATCAAAGTTAACTCCTTGTCTTTAACGATATCTTTTAGTGACTAGCCTTGTTTTATAGGTAATCATATTACCATCCATGTTGATTTTCTTCTTAAAAATCCACTTGCACCTATAGGTTTTAGCCCTTGGGGTGGGTCAACCAAAGTCTATACTTGGTTTTCAAATATGGAATCCATTTTGAACTTTATGGTTTGAAGCCATTTTTCTAATTCTGAACTCTTCAGAGCCTCTTCATAGCTTATAGGCTCATCGTCCTTAAGTAATACGTCATTTTGTTCACTTATGAGAAATCCATAATCTCTGGAACATTACGTATCCTACTTGATCTACAAACATTTTGTGTATCAGAAGGTTCAACTATTGTCTCATTTTTATGAACAACAATTTCAGGTTCAAGCAGTTGATTTAGGTCTATTTGAGCATCATGAACATCATCAAGTTCAATTTTGCTCCCATTGTCTTCTCTTAGAAGAAACTCTTTCTCTAAAAAAGCATCAAGCTTTGAGACAAACACCTTTTGCTCTAAAGCATTATAGAACTGATATCCAATTGTTTCTTTAGGATATCCTATAAACAAACATTTATCAGATTTCACTACAAGCTTGTCTGATTGGATCCACTTCACGTAAGTCAGACAACGCCAAACTTTCATGTGAGGAAGATAGGGATTTTTGTTAGTCCATATCTCATATGGAGTAGCTTCAACTACTTTTAAGGGACTCTTTTTATCACATAAACAATAGTCTTGACTGTATAACCCCAAAAGGATTTCGGTAGATCTGCTAAGCCCATCATCGACCTTATCATGTCCAATAAGGTTTGGTTTCTCATTTCAACCACACCATTATGTTGCAGTGTGTAAGGTGGAGTCCATTGGGATACAATCTCGTTATCCCTGAGATAAGTTAGAAACTCCTTGTTCAAGTATTCGCCACCTCAGTCTGATCGAAATATCTTGATACTTATACCGAGCTGTTTCTCTACTTCCTATTTAAATTGTTTGAATATTTCAAATGCTTCAGACTTATATCTCATTAAATAAACATACCCATATTGTGAATAATCATTAATAAAGGTAATGAAGTACATAAAATCACCTCTGGCATGAATGGACATCGGACCACTTATATCATAATGCATTAGGTCTAATAACCTATTCACTCATTCACCCTTTCCTTTAAAAGGCGATTTAGTCATCTTACCCAACAAGCAAGATTCACATGTGTCATATGATTTATAATCAAATGACTCTAAGCTACCACTCTTGTATAGCTTAGCCATACATCTTTCACTTATATGGCCAAGTCGACAATGCCATAAGTAAGATGATTTTAAGTTATCTCGTTTTTGTCTTTTATTTTCATTAATATTTAAAATTGGATTGCATATATCTAGTATGAAAATACCATTGCACAATGTAGCAGTACCATACAACATTTAATTCAACTTAATTAAACAACCATTGCTGGAAAAAGTTAAATGAAATCTTGCTTTATTAAGATATGAAATAGATACAATATTCTTTGTCACAGCTGGTACATAACATCAATTAGACAAAATTAGCTCTAGCCACTAGGAAGATACAAAACATATGTTCCTAAAGCTAACACGTAGATCCGTCTCTTCCTTCTTGAGTGGTCTACTATTCCTGAGACCCTGCATATCAACACATATATATGAACCACATCCGGTATCTAATACCTAAATGTTATAATCAGAAGCAGTATTAACCTCAATGACAAATAACATATTTGAAATAGACTGTAGGGCATCTAATGCCTTCTTCTACTTCAGCGACTCTAGATAAGCTTTATGGTTCCTCTTCCAATGTACTTCATTGTTGTAATGGAAGCATATGCCCTTTGATGTAGTCTCCTTTGCCTTCTTCTTGGCTACACCTCCCACTGGCTTCTTGGACTTCTTCTTCTTCTTTTGGTTCCTCTTCAAAGAACTAGAAGCAGAGCCCACCAGTATCACGACCTTATTGTCTTTATTGACAGTTTGTAAGCTGTTTTGAGTAGATTAATCAACTCAGGTATTGAGGTGGATATTTGGTTCATCCAATAGTTACACAAACTGTGAATAACCATTGGTTAAACTAGTTAGAATTAAGTCTATACTTAATTCATGATCCATTACGAAACCTAAACTGGCTAACCTCTCAATGTATCCATATACCTTCAGTGCATACTGCACTAGAGATGATCTCTTAGCCATCTTAGGCGAAAAAGTAACCTCTAGGTCTCAAACCTTTCAGATCGAGCTTGCCCATTCAACATTTCTCTTTGATGGTAGACTATGGTATGAACATCCATAACCTAATGCTGCTTTTACAGTTCTGGTGACATAGAGGCCAACATTATACAGTTAGCTAGCTCATTATCATCCTGTAGCTTCTTGTAAGCTTTCTGATCCTCATCAAATGCATTGGCAGTAGGGGTATCGAGAAGTGGTTCATCTAGGACATATTCTAGTTTCTCAGATTTGAGAACATGTAACACCCCACTCCTGCAAGACTCGAACCCGACATCGATGGTGATATTCGAGTCCGTATCCCGCAAGAGTGGTGTGCTAGAGCACTATAACAATCAAAAGTTGGTATAATTGTTTTTTCAATAATCGCAAATTTGGGCCCATTCCAAAAATAAAACATATTAAGCTCTTTTGCCAAACCTTTTTCCAATCGAAAAGTTATACACAACAAATATACTCAAATACATAATATACAATAATTTGCAAAAATTACAATTTAGTGTGAAAATAAAGTGACACGATGCAGACGTGAACTGATCCCGATCTCTTCTTTCACTCGCATGCAATAGATATACTCCCGTTGCCTAACAGGGTATTCTTCTGAGTGCTGAAAATAATTGCAAATTTTGGGTGAGTTTTGTGAACTCAATGAGTGATCATCATCGATGGCTCACCCAGTCACATAACACATAATTCACACATCTCACATTATTTCACATTTCACATTATTTAACATTCACATTATTTCACGTTCACATTATACACATTCGATACACTTAATCATTCATATTATGCATATGCAATGCACGTAAGACTCACTTTTCATTTGTTACTTTGTTGTGACCGAGTGCCTAAACTGTCCCACATAGGGCTGATTAATAACTGTCCCTCATCCATTTGGGGGATATAGGGCTCATTAAACATTGAGCCTGAGGCTCTGATTCACTTTTGAGCTTGAGGCTCATTTCCACTCGTTGAGGTTTAAGCTCAAATCGTTGGCTACTCTGGTCACAACTGCCATTATATTTCATGCATTCATGCAATGGCATGCATCGCTCACATTTACATATCCCATTCAATCACTTTCTCATGTCATCGGACCTTAGTCCGACATTTAACATTAGAGTTGAAAATTCACATGTTCATTCATATGAAAATGCACATTCATAACACATTTATTAATCACATTAAGTACATATAGTTCATCTAATTCACATTCAAGTAGCACTTCAATATCTAAATCAGCATCACAATCATCGGACCTCCTGTCTGGAAACCAATACCGTCAATCACATTCAGCAGTCAATTTATACAAAATGAAACAAAGCCAATAAGAAAGTGAAACTATCTCGGTCTACTCACAGTATGCTCCAGATTAGCATTTGCTTCCAATTTCTGGAACGCCTAAATGCGGCCATTTATCCTACACAACTCATTTATGCAAGATACACATACGTCACAATTTGTACAATCATAAGTGTTTAATAATGCACATGACTGAAATAAAATATGTATAATGCATGTTCATGACAATCCCAGTATCATTCCATAAATTGCATCACAAAATCATTCCCGTATCCAAACTCATTAATGCCTAGGTTTAAGCCGCATTAAAACCATTAAACTCGCAAATTATTGCTCATAAACTGCTTTCAGTTTTTCTAAAACACCCACTTTCAGGTCTACTATTTCTGATCAATGAGACAGTCAACATAAGGCAACTTAGGCCACCTCTCTTCACTATAAATGTTCCCCTGTGTCTTAGAAATCCATAGACACCAAAATTACTCAATTTGGATCTCCATAGGTCAAGATATTGCTAAAACATTGAAGTATGTTTAGAAAATAATCATCTCATACTCTTATAAATCGGGCCTCTTACTTTGATTCAATCCATCCTTTCCAATTTAACCTTAAAATCCACAAATTCTTATAGAGAGGTAGAGGGGTGTCTTATGAATTCAATGCTTCAAAAATCAAGTCAATCGGAGGTCGGATGGAAAAGTTATAAGCAAAAGAGTTGAGGAAGGGCAGGTGAGTCGGTGAGCCGCGCTGCATACGCGACAGCTCTCTAGCTTGCTCGCCCAAAAGGACCGGCTAGTGACGCGACGTTGTCGTGGCCACAAGGCTACGATTTTCTATATTCTTTTCTTTTGTTTTCCTCTCTTCTTCATTTGAATTTCTAAAATGCATAACTTTTCACTCAAGAGTCCAAATTTGACAAATTAGGTATCAATGGAAAGATCAAAGAAAGCTCTACAATGTCCATGAAGGACTTGAAAATCAATTTCATCTCTAAGGGAGTCAAAATCTCAATCAAAGTTAGTACCTAATTAAGTGTCATCCTAAACAGTAACACAATCTTCTAAAAATCATAACTTCCTATCCCATTGTCCAAAAATTCCATGCTTTATATCAAAGAAAAGATCAAAACATATTCTACAACTTTCATGAGAAACTTGGAAGCAAATTCAACCTCAAAAAAGGGAAAAATCTCAACCAAAGTTTCTGCCCCTATAATTTCACCCTAAACCACATACAAACTTCAAAAATTCATAACTTTCACTCCTCACGTCAAAAAATAGCATATTATACATCATTGAAAAGCTAAGAACTTCCTCTATAACTTTAACTAAGGCTACTTGATCCAATTCAAACCATAATAGTCCAAAATTTGCCTCAAAGTACAGTATCACAAAACCTACACTTATGGAAATTTTCACAAACAAAGCACATGAATCTTTGGAATAATATCCAAAAGTCAACATATCATAACTTTCCACCCTGATATCGAAAAATGTCATAATTTAGAGCAATAGAAAGCTAACAAGAAAAGCTACAACTTTCACAAAATGCAATTCTGGAGCTGCTGTTCAACCCTACACACTTTCTCACTTTCATGTCAAAATTTGGGACTCTTCAAGCCAAATTAAACATCATTTCCTTCACAAGAAATCTAGCCAAACACCTCTAGTTTAATTCAAACCAAAACTCATCTCAATTGGACAATCATAAAAAAAGTTAGGGTGAAATCATTGAAACATACTCAAATCAAATTTTCCAGATTATCATCCTAACTCTTCTCCTACCTCTTCCACACCATTTCCTCACTCAAATACCACTCAATTCACTCAATCTCTCAACCATAACTAAGTCAAGACCTCTACTTGAACCTTACCCTACAACATAGCATCAACATACACTCAATTTTTCATTCTTTTCTACACTCATCTAAACATCAATCAAGGGAAACAATTTACACACCCATATACTCCAAACACAATTTCCATGCAATTAAGTTCAAATAACAACACAAATAATTCTTTTCACTAACAATTCATGATATTAAACACAACTCTTACCTAATTAAGCTTCCAAATGTTCCAATCTTCCAAACTTGTCACAAACTTCCTAACTTCGCCTACCATATACAATCATCATCTAGAGGGGGGTAGAAAGCTTAGATTTGTTTTTGTGAATAAAGGAAGAGAAAGCAAGTAAAATAGAAGAGTTTTTGTGTGGGTGGAGATTAGTAACAAAATAACCTAGGAAGAAGACCAACGAAGAAGGAGGAAAAGAGAGGCTACGTATGAGA
>JANZLD010000002.1:27710349-27722276 GCA_026413575.1 Erythroxylum carthagenense | reverse complement strand
CAAATTTCCAATGACTCAAATTAATAAATCCTAAACTCATTTATCTAAATTTTCAGTGCCATTGGACAGTAATTTCTCCTACCGGTAAACCATGATTCTGCCACTTGACATTTTTCCTAGTCCAAAAATTACACTGAAATTTTGGAAAAATAATTTCTAAAATTCTCCAAAAATTCAACAATCACAATAACCCTCTCCAACTCAATTTTTCAAACACACAAATCACATTTATTAACGATCACAATTCTTAACACTAATACCGAGAAATGTCATGAATGCATGTACAATCATTTTTCATTTGCAAAATTCACTATTTACATGTATGCAGATGCTAGATTGTGCATAAACATATCAAGGTGATTCTAAGCACTCATAAACCATTCCAAATTACTATTCTACCATTTCCATCGGTGATGGGATGTTTCAGAATAATTCTCAAATTTCTCATCTAATCTAAGAAGCTAAATCTCGTGAGTTTGTTGGAGTCTAATAGAGAACATAGGTTCACACTGGACGAAGACATCGTGGTGATCCAATAACCTAAAAGAATGAGAAAAAGTGTTATATTGTACACTAATGCATATCAATAAGGACTTTAGTCACATGCATTATGGGTCCCACTATTTTATTCAAATTTATAACCCTCGCTATGAATTCGAGAAAACTTATAGTTTTCTTAATGGGTCGATATCTAATATTACTAAGGATGACCTTGGGTTTGCCTAACAAGCCATCTTAGGTCAATCGGTAGGTATCATTCATACCAATTGCATTCAGTTATGCAACTATCGACTTGTGCCATCAACTGTTGATTTAGCACACTTATTGGGTTATCAACTCTTGATTCGTATACATCCAATGTATACAACCCAACTTTGCCTTTATCCATGTTGACCTTAGTTTTTCCCAACAAATCAACGCTTCTAGTTAAGACCAACCCATTAGTCCAAAAATCTAATTTCCACGGTTTGAACATATTTGTGTAGAGCGGGCTTGAGTTTGCCCAATAACCCAACTCTAAAAGAACTCTGGTTTTTGCCATATCAATGGAATGCGTAAGTCTTAATATTTCAGTTGATAGATTTGTTCTTTGTTCTCATCAATATTTGGATGATATTGTATATATATCACTTATATATATTCAGATTATGGACAACTCAATTAAATTGATCCTATATCCATAACCACCCTTAAAATGCATCTAATGCATGTATCACATAAAGGAGGTTCAATTTAAGATGTGACTTGGCTATGCATCTAAAGTTTGTGATTCGATTTAACTCTTGAACTGAATTGGGTACTAGTTTTAGTCTCGGCTAATTCAAATTATAAACGTCATTTGAATAGGAACCCTAAATTTTAATTATTTTGATGTCTAAATTAAACACTTTAATTCTAGTACATATGCCTTTTCTAGTCACTAGAAATACTATGCTCTACTTGGGTTAATTTTAAATTAATTCCTAGGGTTTCCAAAATTCCCAAACATTAATTAGTCATATATAATATCCGTAGGTCATCTCAAATTTATCTAGACAAATTTGGCACAAGCTAAAAATATCTTGACGGCCAAAATTATCAAGATAAATAAGTTAACCTACTAGACACTAAAAAGACTAATTCGATGTCCAAAAAATTTCCAAACCCTAATTTCAAGCACATGCACTTAGAGTATTACTAGCATCAAAATAATACATTTCTTATCTCATTAAAACTTTATTAACATCTTATAATCAAAACATATACATCATAAGTCATTAAATAAGTCAAACCCATCAGCTTTCAAAAAGTTGACCAATGTTGACTTTGACTTGATTTATTAATTGAATCAAATTCAATTAATTTTGGAAACATTCCAGAGTCTTATACACATTATAAATGTTTCTAATAAAAAATTCCAGAGACTTATTCTTAGGAATTATTTAAGTTAGTGGAATTAGCCAGCACATCACATGTCTATGACACTTATCATATTACTTCTAACACTGGTCATACTCTACATCATGCATGCATAAGATAATCACTTTAACGACAAGTGTCATGCATCTCATACACGTGGAAACATCTTATTTTGCATGTCCATGTATTAAATTCATAATTTTTTATAAAATTTAATATGAAATTTACAAGTATACATGTTCATCAGATTTTTTAGAATTTCCCAGAACTTCATACATGCATCAGGCTGAAACTAAATTCGTAATAAAATAGAAAATGGCATTCAATTGCATTTTCTTTTAACAAAAACATGACATAACACCTTATAAACATTTCTGTGAAAGAAAAATCATAAAACATTTTTTAACAGAATTATTATAAAATTTTCAAAATCAGCACATGCATTCAGTTTTCCAGAAATTCTCAGAAACCAACATATGAATAGGCTGGATATTAATACGAAATAAAATGGAAAATAACATTCAATTTCAAGCACCTTTACAGGAATGTCATATAATACCTTATAAACATTTCTGTGAAAGAAAATCAGAAATTTTTTTACAATTTATATTAAAATTTCTAAATCAATACACATGTCAGTCATAGCCCAGCAAACACTTTGCACATGTTCAATACATCATCTATTGCATGACACTGCTCTGATGCCACTGTAAGGGGGGGACATGGATTCATACATCAAATGCATGATAAAGCAATAGAAGTGTTGAAATCTAAATTCCGACCTTATGACATCCCAAAAAGCTATAATCTCAAATGCATGCATAAATAGATTATATGAACATGGTATAATATTATATATACCTTTTAATTCTACTCATTTCTTGATTCTTCTCCTTGTTTGGGTTGTTGAAAACACCAAAACCTTCCTTGATTACTAAAGAACACGCGAAGAAAAAGAAGAAACAATATGTAAATGTGGTTAGAGCACCAAACTACATGAGTTCAAGTAGATGCTCTAATAAATTGCACGAATTGCACAATATGTAAATGTGGTTAGAGCACCAACAATTGCATAAATTGCATGAACAAGACTCAAGACACTTCTTTTTAACTATAGAACTCTGCTAGATCTAGACACCTTATTCTCTCACTTGAGTGTGTTTTTGATTGGTTTGCTCTTTTGTACATAAGTGAAGAACTCACTTATGTACATTCATTGAGCCTTTGGTCACGATTGTGACTTATGAGCTATGATCGTGGCCAACTTAATTGATAGCCTCGCCTTCAGTCACGATCATGGCCAATAAGCCATGACCGTGGCCTACTTAAAAACAACCATACACACTTTATTTCTTTTGATCTTTTGATTATTAATTTGAGCAAATCATGGATGGTTTCATGCCACTTGAATTAACTATTAATTCAATCAAATCATGAAGGGTTCGTAATGTCAATTTACTGAAATATAAGTGGATTAGCACACGAACTCTTAGATAGTTAATTATCCAAATTACAAACCTTTTCATAGATAATTACCATGCAATATATCCTTTCATTATACTATACCCCACTTGGTTTGGAGCATGGGCTATATGTCAACACTCACTAGACAAATTACGTCATATCTACTCCAAGTGATGTTAGTTCTTGTCTTGGGATCTCATTACTCTATGTGTCATTGAAGACTTTCTTCGTGATATATAACTGCTCTGGTTAAAGACTCCTGAGTAATGACCCCGATATGAGACTGTGTGTTGGGCCCCGATTTCAGAGCCCAACATCGAAACCATAAGACGTGAGCTTATACCAATGAAATCTCCTTAACTATCATCGATTCATCTTCTTGCTTTGATACCACAACTGTTGGACCTCAATTCCGAAGCTCAAATTTGATATCATAAAAACGTGTGCTTGTGCTTGTTAACATGCATGGTTATTCCAATAAGCCCTCATTAGTCATCCTCGGTTCATCTTCATTCTCTGATACCATAAGTATCAAGCCCGTTTTTCAAATTATTCTTATACTGAAGTAAATAATTTGTGCTCAACTTCTACCCAAAAATTGAAAGCCTTAGGGACCTAATTAGAATTCGATTCCTTCAATTCATTTGTAGATCTGTATCTCGAGATTATTTAGAAACAAAAATCATATCATTCGAAGCTCTACAGACCATAATACTATAGCACCCCACTCCTGCAAGGACCCGAACCCAACATCGTGGGTGATATCCGAGTCCGTACCCTATGAAGGTGGCGTGCTAAAGCACTCAATCGTTCAGAAATCGGCATAATTTTTTTTGAATCACAAACACATTATGCGGAAATCTATAACCAATTTAGGCCCATACTCCAATTTATACAAAAAGTTGTGGAATATACAATTCAATACAAAATAGAGAAATGCAATGCAGACACGAACTGATCCCGACCTCTATCCTTCACTTAAATGCTGTAGGTATACTCCCGTTGGCCTAACGGGGTATTCTTCTGATCCTAAAAAATAATTACAAATTTTTGGATGAGTTTTGCGAGCTCAATAAGTGACCATCATTGATGGCTCACCCAGTCACATAACACATAATTCACAATATTTCATATCCAATACAATTTAATCATTCATATTATGCATATGCAGTGCACATGAGACCCACTTTTCATTTGTTACTTTGTTGTGACCGAGTACCTAACTGTCCTATATAGGGCTCATTGATAACTATCCCATATAGGGCTCATTGATAACTGTCCCATATAGGGCTTATTAAACGTTGAGCTTGAGGCTCTGATTCATTTTTGAGCTCAAAGCTCGTTTTCACTCGTCGAGCTTTAAACTTTGATCGGTGGCTACTCTGATTACAACAGCCATTGTATTTCATGCATTCATGAAATGAAATGCATCACTCAGATTTACATGCTCTTATTAAATCATATTCGCTTATCATTGGATCGTTGTCTGGCATTCGACATATAGTTGAGAATTCACACTTTCACTTGCATGCAGTTACACATTTAGAAAACACTTAGCAATCACTTCGATACACTTAGTTCATCTAATTCACATTCAAGTAACACTTCAATGTCCAAGTCAACCATCACAATCATCGGACCTCCTGTCTAGAAACCAACATAATCAATCACATTTACAAAATCATTCAATAGTCAATTAATACAATAATTCAAATAACAAACAATGAAGTGAGACCATCTCGGTCCACTCGCAGTACGCCTATATGCAGATGTTTAACCTGCACGACCCAATTTATGCAATACACAATTCACACCCGTTACAAAACTCATTTATGCCCAAATAGTTATATGGGCTATGTACAATGCATGCGTAGTGACAATGCCGGGTATATGTTCTAGTTATGCTCATTCCCATTTCATAATTCATATGTGTCTAATTGATCTTAGATTTACACTTCATTTGTACATCATCTTTATAAATTCTCCTTTCAATCTTTACCTTTTGCTTGTGTCTAGCTTATTTATAAGCTTACACCTCAAGAACACTTGGTTACTTTATATCATAACTTAATTTCTTGTCATCTCTTTTCTAACCTCATATGATCTCATAATATCCAAATTCTTATCCAATAGGAATCCAATTGAAAATCCCACAATGCAAAATCGCAAAATTGATTCTAGAATACTTAAACCCAAGCATTTTTCTAAACTCCAGGAACTAGAATCCTTCCAAAAATCTGAAAGACTCAAAATGCTCTTACCATGATTCTTCACCAAATGAAAGAGATAATTAGCTCAAATGGAAGCTCTTTTCTTCCTCTTCCTTTTTCTCTTCTTAAACAACTTCAAAATCTTTCTTGAAAACTAAGAAGAATTAAACCCTAGCTCAACTCTCTTCTTTTCTCTCAAACCACCAAACTCTCTTTATCTTTCTTACTCATTTTTGTTATTCTCTCTTGCTTCCTTCCATTCACGTTTTTCTTCTTCATTTATAAGTAAGACAACACTTCTTCTTCCAATTATGCCCTTAATGATTGAGAATTGTCCCATTTTTCCTTCCATTATGCCTTATGTCTTTTACACTTAAGTGTCTTGCCAAAAACACCCTTGAATATTTTGATATAACACTTTATTCTAGAAGAATATTCTTTATTGTCTTACATTTCCAATGACACCAAAATTATTCAATTTGGGTCAGTGACTTGAAAGATACATTTCAAACATTTTTGGGCTGCTCTTGTCTAAATCAGTATACTATGCACAATTTCTATCTGAAATTTAAACATCTTAGAAACTGAATTAGATTCCAATTTCTTCATACCATTTGTAGCTCCATGTATCTAGTTCACACAAATCAGGAATCATCTCATTTGGAGCTCTACCTATCTAAAAATCATCAAAATATTGAAGTATGTTCAGTGGAATAACACCAGTTCATAGTATTTAAAAACACACACACTATACCCATCCCACGTTTTTCACTCAATCTCTCTCACTTAATTTCATATGGATACTATTTTTTATATAGATGTAGAGCAATGTCTTACGAGTCCAATGGTTTAAGAATCAAATCATTTGAGTGTCTAGAGAAGAAGTTATGGCCAAAAGAATCCAAATTGGTTTTATCCTCAATCATATTGAACCTATCGTGGGACAATTAGTATAACTTTCTCTAGAAATATCGGATTTAGGTGTTCTATAGATTTTTAGAAAAAGGACTTCAAGAGATACAACTTTCATGAAGACTTAGAAGATAAATTCTATCTTTTAACAAAAATGGAATAGAAGATATAAGATGAATAGTAACCCAGAAGAAGTTTATGAACAGTAACACAGAAGATGTTTTACAATTGACATAACTTTCTCTAAAGATATTGGATTTAGGTTTTCTTTGAATGGTTTGAAATAGGACTTCAAGTGCTACAACTTTCATGAAGATCTTGAAGACAAATTCCATCTCATCAAAAATGGAACAGAAGATATAAGATGAACAGTAACTCAGAAATTTATGAATAGTAACACAGAAGATGTTTTACAATTAGCATAACTTTCTATACAGTTGTCAAATTTAGGTTTTATTTAGATGGTTTGAAAGATAACTTCAAGATATAAAACTTTCATAAAGACCTTGAAGACAGATTATATCGTTTGGATGGTCGAAAATAAACCAAAATATAGCAAAAAAATAGAAGAAGCAAAAAGACAAAAGAAGCATATTTACTTTTGAACATCTCCCCTTATAAGGACCATAACTTTTGGCTAGGATATCCAAAATTTTCATGCTATATACCGCTGAAAATTTAAAAGAAAGGCCTACAACTTTCCAAAAGACATTTGCCTAAATCAACCTAGATTAATCCAGAATTTTCCCTGAACACAGAACATGAATTTTTACATTCATCCAATGTATTGCGCCCAGTTCTCAACTTCATGAGAACCTTTGGGATTCTTAGAGACAGAATTTAAATTATATGTCTTCATAAGAAATATAGAAATATGTTTCTATTTTAATTCAAATTAAGAATCATTTCGTTTGGATAACTAAAGAAAAAGTTATGACTAAAAGACTGAAGCACACTCAGTGACCATTTTTCAGATCACTACCAATTTTGTTTCCAAATCTTTCCTTATCACAACTCATGCCTAAATCACGCTTTCTACTCCCTATACTTCTCATTTTTAATAAAATCACATTTAACATCAATTATATCTAGAAGTTGTCAATGAATGCATGTACTACTTTTTTTTCATGTTCAAAGATTCAATATTTATGTGCATGTATGCTAACATTATGCATGAGCAAGAAAAATGCATTTCCTTAATCTCTCTTTAAGCTCACATGTACTGAAATTTTAGGTTATAACCCTTAATATGAGTACGGGATGTTACAGATACCATCAAAATACCAAAGTATGTTTAGCACAATATCCAATTCATACTCTTCCATCCGATACCTTTAATTTGATTCATTCAATCTTTTTCAATTCAGTATCAAAAGCTATAAAATTTTATTGAGAGGTAGGAAAATGTGTTAGGAATATATTAGTCTAAAAATCATTTCGTTTGGATGTCAGATAACAAAGTTATGGCTAAAAGAATCAAACAAGGCTCGTCCTCAATCATATTGAACCTATTTTGGGACAATTGGCGTAACATTCTCTATGTATATAAGATCAAGGTCATTATTAGACAGTTTGAAAGAGAACTTATAAATATGCAATGTTCATGAAGACCTTAAAGTTAGATTCTGTCATCTAGAAGGTCAAAATTGGACTAGAAAATGCTAGATGAATAGTAATCAGGAGAAGTTTATGAATAGTACATAGAAGATGTTTAACAATTAGCATAACTTTCTTTAAAGATATCAGATGAAGGTCATTAGAAGATGGTTTGAAAGAGGACTTCAACATCTACAACTTTTATGAAGATCTTGAAGATAGATTCTATCATCTAAAGGGTCAAACTTGGACCAAAATATGTAAGATTAATAGTACCTAGAAGAAGTTTCAGTCTACAGTACACCAGAAGAAGTTTCTACACTCTCCAGAGCCTCTCCACTTATGAAAATCATAACTTTCAATTTTGCTGTCGAAAAATTTCATACTATATACCGTCGGAAAACTAGAAAGATAAGCTACAATTTTCAAAAGACAACTTTGTCTAAGTTAGCTTAGATCAATTCAATTTTTCTCCTGAAGTCAAAACACAAAATTTACCCCTATGGAGGACTTGAAAATTTGCACTATGCAACTTGGAATATCCTGAGCGTAACAATTCAGCTACCAAGTTGACTTCATTAAACTCTCAAATCTCAACTCATTTGACTACATTTGATCAGTTATAAATCCTATCTTTCTTTTCCATAACATCTCACTTATGTATATATATATAATTCATGGTCCAAAATTATCAACTCAAGTTGATAACTTCTTCACATATATCTAATTTCAACTTACATCTGCCATACACCATTCATCATTTCATTAGCATCAAAGAACAAAGCTTTATAAATCTTTAATGGCAATTCAAGCCACAACACATCCTCATCTCAAAATCTCAAATTACAAAAGATTCTTGAACAAATAAACTTGAAATGCGACTAACACATTGTGCTTTCCCAAAACCAACTCAAAATACAAAATAAGCAAATTTGGAGAAATTCCCTTAGACTCTTGATCACTTGATCTCTTAGCTATCACCTGAAGATGGGATAAAAAGGGGGTGAGCTTAAAAGCTCGTGGGTAACAAGTTTATAATGGAAAACAAGCAAACCTTTGAAAACATTCACTTGTCATAGAAAATTCTCATTAAGTTCATAAAACACATGTTTCACATCATGCAATCGAATTATCAAACTACAAAACATGAATGCATCAAACTTATTCACATATGATAAGTACATATGCACATCAGAATGGTTTGGGTGGATCCAAAACAAAGCGTACTACACATTTTCCATAAGGTCCTGTGTAGCCGTGAACAGAACATACTAATGCAATTCCACATAATGGTTTTATGTAGCCATGAATTTATAGGAGTCTACGAAGGAGCTCCATGCCACTAGCAGGTAGGTGGGAGAAGCCTTTTGTCAAAGTGCACTTAGCTTAACTTAGGGGACCACCATAAACCCACATAATCATGTATTTCACATCTTGTAAACATATTGCCCAAAATGACACTTTTCTAAATACTGACTTTTCATAGACATGAGATATTTCAAAAACATGATATCTTCTCAAAAAATCACTTTCAAGCCTTTTCATAAATCAGCACACAATTCATAAAACAACATATTGAAGTTTCTCAAATCTTTCAAAAGTAATAAATGCAACACGTATGATGTAATTGAAATCATTAAACTTCTTTGATTCAAAGAAAACAATTGTGGCTTATTTACTTTATTATAAACATGTACCCACCTTGATTTCCTTGCTTAAAGACTTGCTCAAAATGTCTCTACTCTTGCTTCTCTTGCCTTTCTTGATTTCCTTCTACAATAATAAAAATCCCACTCAATAGGGTTTTCAATTAAAAATCCCACAAAACACATTCACTAAAATTGGTTTTAGAATACTTAAACTCATGCATTTTCTAAACTCCATAAACCAAATTCCTTTCAAAAATCCAAAAAATTTAAAATGATCTTACCTTGATTCTTCACTAAATGAAGAGATCTTTGGCTCAAATGGAAGCTCTTCTCTTCCTCTACCTTTTTCTCTTATTGAACCACCTCAAAATCTCTTTTAAAAGGTAATAAAATTAAAACTCTAGCTTGTTTTCTCTTTTTTCTCTCCTTCTCTTTGTATTTGTCTCTCTTCTTCATGACACTCTCTCTTTTTCTCTTCAATTCATGTTTTTCCCCTTCTTAAAAAGCAAGACTACATTTCTTTCTTCCTTTCTACCCTTAATGAGCCCAAAAAGTTCATTTTACCCTTCCTTATAGGCTTATGTTCTTTAAACCTTAAGTGTCTTGCCAAAAATACCCATTGAATATTCTTATAACCTTTACAATTTAATTCAATCAACCTATATCATGTAATCTTTCTAACACCAAAATAATAATTAACTCCACAAAATTTCTTAAAAATCTCATAATTAATGTAAATTATACTTATTCATCAAGAAAAAATTTAGGCGCCAACACCGTGGGTATTTGCACCATTGCTATGATGAGATTAATCATTGACATTTGATAGATCATCCATATGATAATCTTATAGCAGGTCATCCGATGTATTTACAACTCTTAATAAGCATTCACATGTTAACTATAAACATCTCATGCTTATAGTTTGTGAGATCCATTACTTGATCAAATCAATGAGTATAACATGTGCTAGTCTATTTGGATTAATAATTTCCTATCTTATTAATCCTATGACTAGGAATAGTTTAGATACTAACATAATTGCATATGATAGAAATCTCATTAACATGATCTCATCATGATTTCCTTCATGCTATATTTTGTATCATGGACTTCATTAATTTAAATTAAGATCGATACATATTCATAAATAAATGAACATCAAATTAATGAAAAATTACCTTTCGCTTTATTAATCAAAATAAAGTTTGTACAAAAGTGCTAAAGGTGATTGCCTTTAGAGCACTACTCTAACAATTAGATCAGTGGAGAGTTCTAATATGGTACTAAAGAGTATATAAGTGGATACTTCTAATTTGGAGTCAAATGAAGATAAAAGTGCACCACGTCTACCATGAAGTGATGTTTGGAATCACTTTAATAAGACTAAATCAATGAATGGAGTAGAGAAGGCGAAATGTAAATATTGTCATAAGATTCTTGCCAAGAGTTAAGGTGGAATCTCTCATTTAAAGAGACATAAGAATTTGTGTAATATAATGAAGACATTAGGAGGTTAAACAATTTTGACCCTTAATGAGATGGATGACTGCTGCAACTTATGACACAAGTTGATTAAGGTTTTTGATAGCTAGTATGGTCATTAGTGATGAAATTCCACTCACTATAGATGACAACAAAAGATTTAGGATGTTACTTACCACACTCCAATCATCCTTCACAATCCCAACTTGGAATACCTTGAAGAAAAACATTTTGAAGATATACGAGGATGAAAAGAAAGAAATATTAAAAATATTATTAGTCATTAAAGGACGAGTTAACATCACAATAAATATATGAACCTTTGATAACTAAAAGAAGGGTTATATGGCAGTAACAACACTATATTGACAATGACTGTAACCTACACAATGGACTACTGAGGTAAATTATATTTTTTATTATTGTTATCATTTATTTTTGATTATATCGTGATTGATATTTGTTTATATTTGTAAATGGTAGGTTCATTTACATGCCAACACCATAAACAAGTGAAAGGTTGACAACTATATGAAGTGAATCACACGTTAATATAAGACTTATTATACACTATACAAATGCACAAGAAGGGGGTTGAATTGTGTATTTATTTTCGTTCAGCCCCTTCGAAAAAATTTTGTTAAAAGAAACTTGTTCTTTTCACAAGAACTACTGAAAATCAAAGTTAAAAAGTATTTTTCGAAAACTTGTA
>JANZLD010000002.1:27594960-27609624 GCA_026413575.1 Erythroxylum carthagenense | reverse complement strand
GGGGGGGGGGGGTCCTACATAAACGAGGTTTTGAGTGGGAAAACAATACAAAAACACATCTACTACTTTCATCTTTTCTTCTATTTTTAATGTTAGAACTAAAACTAAAGCCAAGTGTGGCTAAGCCCAAATATTATAATTCAAAGGGATTCAAAACTCTAGTTTTAATTTTGTAAGGTTTTGTTATAAACATATATTCATGTTTTAATTCATGTATTTCTTGTTTTATATTCTTATATTTCATGAATAATTAATATTGACTGATCTGATAAATTAATTTAGTATTGATTATTCTATAGCTATCTATGAATTCAGTGATTCATAACTGTCAAAAAGGATTGGTACAAGTACTAAATAGGCTATTTATGAATTTGCATATTTAACTAAATAGAAATAAAAAAAACTAAGTTCAATAGTTATAGTTATCTTAATTATTTAATTTAGGGTCTAGTATCGTTCACTAAGCTTATTGCCATCATTTAATTGATATGGAATGCTATTGTATCCAATCAATTAATGACAAGTTTTGGATTGGATGCTAGGTTTCAAATAATTAATTTCGAAAAATTTGGGACTTATTTTGGATATCCTAATATGTTTCGGACTAATTGATTGAATTGTGAAAAAAAATTTAGACCAATGATCAATGTTACAATTAAATGAGATGTTTCCCTTAAATCAAAGTTAAATACTCATGATTTATTTACATTATTTAGGAACTATTTTAGTTTCTTAATTTCTTTACATTGTTTTAGAGTTTACTATTAATCTCTTATCTTGTATGACTCATTCTTCTCAGAGAGGTGAATTGCAATATAACTTAGAAATTGAGAAGATAGTGCATCGTTTTAAGAAAGAGACTAAACAAGGACGCGATCATTCACCTCCAGAAGTGAAAGTGAAAATAGATCTAACAATTAGTGAAAGTTTTAATTTCCAAAAAGTTGAAAAGAAGATGACAAATCCTAACATTAGAACGTTGACGGAGTTAGTGGTACAAATTTGAATCAATAACCCTTATACGTAAGATTTCTAAATGTTAAGGTAGATTTCAAATTAAAATCTTGTTTGATTCACTTACTCCCTATTTTTTATGATCTTGCAAGAGAAGAGCCATATAAACACTTGAAAGAATTTCATGTTGTTTTCTTTGTAATGAAGCCATAAAGGGTGATAGACTAATAAATTAATCTTATAGCCTTTCCATCCTTATTTAAAGATAAGGCAAAGAATTGGCTATATTGCCTTTCTCTAGCTTAGTAACAACATCAAAACAGATGAAAATGTTATTCCTAGAGAAATTCTTTCCTGCATCATGAGCAACCAATATTAGAAAGGATATATGTAGGATAAGACAATTTACTGGAGAAACATTGTATGAATATTAGGATAAGTTTAAAATTTTATGTGTCCATTGCCACACCATCAAATTCATGACCAAATTTTGATTTAATACTTTTATGAAGGGATATTACCAATGGATATGAGTATGGTAGATTTAGTTAAAAGAGGAGTTTTGGTAAGCAAAACACTAGAATTAGTCAGACAATTGATATCAAGTATGGCAAAAAATTGTCAGTAGTTTGGGACAAGGATGGATGGAGTTATTAAGCAAGTGAATGAGGTAAGTAATATGAAACTAGTGCATAAAATTTTCAGATTTAACTACTATAATTTTTCAAATGGCTACAAGTCAATTATAATCGATATGAGTGTGTAGAATATGCTCATTTTTTGGACATCTTATAGATGCATGCCCTACATTGCAATATTACTCCTTCAAGAAGCTAACATAATTGGAGGATTTTCTAGTCAACCTCAACAAAAATTTAACCCTTATTCCAATCATTATAATCCAAGATAAAGGGATCATCCAAACCTTATTTATGGAAGCTAGGGAGGGCAATAAAGATATCAAGCTCACAATTTCAATAGACAATCTCAAGCACCTACATATGCTCACTCTCAATCTTCAAATTCATATATGTCTTTGGATGAAATTGTTAAGGAATTTGCTACTAATACTCAATAATTTTAATAAGAAATAAGAGCAAGCTTCTACAATTTAGGAAATCAAATCACTCAATTATCGACCTCTCTTAGTAAATTGGAAGTGCACGTATAAACAAAATTACCTTCCTAAACGATGGTGAACCTTAAAGAGGACATAAATGCAATGACATTGAGAAATAGTGAGTGAATTCAATTTAGATCTTCCTTACTAAAAGATTTTTTATCTTTACCACTATCAACTCATACGTATGTACCTATTTTCCTTATAGGTTGGCTAAATCAAAAAAAGGAGAATAAGAAAGAGAGATCTTTAAAACCTTCAGAAAGGTGGAAATCAATATATCCCTTTTTAAAGCCATCAAGCAACTTCTGAAATATGCAAAGTTCTTAAAAGAAATATGCATTAAAAATAGGAGGTTGGAAGGTAAAGAGAGAATAATTTTAGGTAAGAATTTATCAATTGTGATAAATAAGAAATTATCAAAAAAATGTAAAGATCTAAGTATGTTTACACTTCCATGTGTCATTGGTGATAAGAAAATAGAGCAAGTTATGCTAGAATTAGATGCAACAATTAATTTTATGCCATACTTAACGATCATTAAATATAAACTCTTTGTAAGAAACTAATGTGAGTATTAAGCTAGCTAATGATTCTTTTAAGCATCCTATTGGTGTTCTAGAGGATGTTTTAGTCCAAGTTAATAGTTTGGGATTTCCAATGGACTTTTACATCTTGAAAATGGATGGAGATATTAGGAAGGTTGTTTAAGAAAACAATCAAGATCAAAATTGATGTGGATGAGTGTACTCTTTCCGTTAAGTTTAATAGAGAGATAGTAAAGTTTAATGTTTTTGAAGCAATGAAGTATCCTAATGATTTTTAGCCCTTTTACTATATGGATATTGTGGATTCATTTATGCAGGACATATTCAAAGATAAAGTATTGATGATGATTTAGTTTTTAATGCTAAATTGGAAGTAAACAAGAAACTAGATAAAACTTATGAAGTTGTAGAATCATTATCAGCGATGCTAATATATTCGAAAGCTTAAAATGTTGAAATTACTATAATTCATAAGAAAATATGGCCTTCTTTTTTGCAAGCTTAGAAGATAGAATTAAAGGCCTTACCTGATCACTTGAAGTATGTCTATTTAGGTAAAGGAGAGTCATTACTTATATCATATAAAAAAGGTTGACTACATGGCAAGAAAAAAGGCTAGTAACATTACTAAAGGAGAACAAAACTATAATTATGTAGAAGTTTGAAAAGAAAAATCTTCATTGAGTATAATGATGTTAAACAATTGTATTTCTCAGAGACAACCCAAAATATGATAATTTTTATTGTCTCTATTTTAGTTATATATATATATAACACGACCTGCCTTTTGGACCACGTTGGCACTAGGGAATGGGTAGGTTTAATGCCACAAAAACCTATAGTAAGCCTAGCTTTTCTATATTCTACTTAAAATCTGGCATGACCCATTCGTTTGTCTAATTAATCCATATACATGCTTAACAGTTTGAAAAGAAGTAAGGATCTCAATCTGTAATTATAACATAAATTATCTACTTATAATCTGCCAATCTATGATCATCTCATATTATTAACTAACATCATTCTCAATAACATAACATATCCATACATGCATCATATACATATGATTATGATAAACCATGAAGTAGCTATAAGCATCTGAAATTAACATCATTCCAAAAAGATTACTTGTTTGTTTATCCAAGCGAGTCTCAAAAGGCTTGGATTTCTCTCTCGTACTATCTACTAATCTCCTGAAATGATAATAGTGAGGGGTGAGTCTACAACACGACTCAGTGAGATATAAACAAGCTATCATACTTGTTAGGCTAGGAAACACAAAGCTAGCTTCACAAGAAAGGTCTGTGGCATTCTAAACAACAATACATGGTATCAATCAGTAAACAGGGAGTAATTTCAAATGCAACAATCACATGAGTATCAATAATAAAGCTCAATATGAATTGTTATGTTATAAAAATGAATATGGTTTCTGAATTCTTTTCTGAGTTCTGGATTTTGAGTTTTGGATTCTTTCTTTGATAGATTTCCACAGGATTTGTAATTCTGAGCTTGCTCATTTCTGAGTTATAATTTCTCATTATTTTGAGTTCGGATTTTCTGAACTTCTTAGGAAGAGATAGAGACATGCTAGTATGACGTATCTCCTTTTTTCTGATTCTAGACAAGGTTGGCCTAACCCTGCCCCTAGAGGCCAGCCCTCTCTAGGTAGGACCCGAATGTAATCCATCACTGGCGGCCTATTTATGTGTACATAGTCTGATAATATACCGTATCAGCTGGGTATCCTGCAAACTCATCAATTATGGCTATTAATCAAAACATGATTCATCAATAGGTTCAACACAATAAGGGAACAAAAAGATGAAAAGAATTTGAATATCATCTGGCTAATCTAGCATACAACATGCTAGACTCAATCACTTGGAGTCGTATATAAAATAAGTAATACGAATTCAAGAATAATTCACAAAGTTGCAAGATAAAAAGGATTACTACACAAGTATAGTAGCATGATTATACTCACCTCAACTATCTCAGGGGTTCTTATCTCTTTTCTAATCTTCTTGAACTTATGAGGTACTAGGTATGACTTCTAGTTCTATTCCTCGTCTACTTTCACAAGCTATTAGGTAGCATGCATAACAGTTACGTATGCCCACATTAGTCATTCTTAAAAAAATCTCGTTTCTTAACACACATCATTAAAAATTTATATTTTATGCAATAATGGTCAAATTGTTTTCAAGCCAGATTTTCCTTTGAAATTAGGAGTTTTGGACTTCATTATGTCCAAATTTATCTCACAATTATGAATACTTGATTCTTTATGCCTTGATTAGCTTAATCATACTTGAACCTATTCGATTTCACTAATTCATTCGCATAGGTCTCATTCATAGAGGCATAACTTTTTTTATATAGGTCCAATGTTTCTCAAAATTTCAATACCACTAGTTAACACATAAATTCACATTTTTTTCCTTTTATGACCTTTTTATAATTCAGTCCTTAAGGCTTCCAAATATCCCATTTACCGTCAGCCTTAATATTTTGTCATGAGTTGGACCCTTCCTATCTCAAATTCATTTCTTATCCAATTGAGATGATTCAAATCTCAATTTTCAATAGACTCATATGGCTATCACATATCCAAAGATGGCTAAAAAATGATGTAATTTTTATTTATTTTTATTTTTATAAAGCTGTCCTATTTCTGTTCTCTTATGTGTCACTAAGGTCAGTAACACCCTTCACTTATTTAGCCATATCTCACAGGATACTCATCCAATTAAAATTTCCTTTAGAACTTAGATGAAACATTTTCAAGCATTTCATAATAAGAACTCATCATCCCATTCTGACTCTAAATTCCTCAAACAAATAACTTTCATTTCATGTTTCAATCCCGCTAGTATTCTGAACCAGTTTCAATTTGGGACTCATATCTCATTTGTTTTGCTCACCCTAAATTCGTAAAAAAATTCAGGGATACAATAGAAACCTGTATCTACAACTTCCAAGTTTTGAGTTTCTCTAAATTCACACGTTAAGCAGCTCAAAAAAATGTATAAGAAGGACCTACAAATTTGCCTCTATTGGCAGCTTTGAACTCCAAAATCCTAGGTTTTGCTTTAGCCCCAAATCACCATAAAAATGAAAATTTCCTCATGTTAATTTGTCATTATACATCAAAGAATAAGAATCCATCATCAAAATTATCAAACCCATAAATTTCATCAAATGGGTTTCATAACTATGGCAAAAGAAGGTGAGAAACTAAATTCCAATCGGTAGAATCAAGTGTCGGAATCGAGGCTTACCATTTTGTATTGACTGATTGGCTTGATTCTCCTTTACATTGTTGTTGCAAAGCTTAAAATTTTTTAGAGAGGAGCTTCCATGGTTCAGCCACATGAGGGAGGAGGAAGAAGAAAAGAGTTTTGTCTTATTTGTACTTAGCTTCTTTTATAAGCCACTTTGTTCATTATTTTCAAAATTGCCCCTCTTATACTAGTTCTTTAAAATCTGCTCGTACAATATCCTGTGACCACCGAAAAAGTGTCAAACATTATTAATTTGATGTAACCAAAAATTATAATTCACTGTCCTGGTTTTAATGACATTAGTCTCAAATACCGATTTTTGTTCGATTTATCGGGTAAATCAGATACCAGGTGTTACATCCTACCCCTTACTAAATTTCTCCCACGAATTTTAGAAATTTACCTTATTGGGGAAACAACTATGGATATCTAGTTCTTATTGATTCTTCTATTTCCCATGTACATTCCTCAATTCTTTGATTCTGCCATTGGACTTTAATCATTGGAATCTCTTTATTCCGCAATTTTCTAATTTGTCTGTCTATAATGGCAACTGGAGTTTCTTTATAAGAAAGATTCTCTGATATTTCCATTTTTAGGGTTTGTAATACGTGAGAAGGATCTAGAATGTACTTTCTTAACATTGATATATGGAAAACTGGACGTACGTAGCTAAGATGAGGAGGCAAAGCCAATCGATATGACACATTTTTGACCCTTTCAAGGATCTCGAATGGTTCAATATATCTAGGATTTAGCTTCCCTCTCTTTCCAAATCTAACTACACTTTTCATATGAGAGACTTTTAAGAAAAATTGATCACTTGGTTCTTACTGTACATCCCTTCTCTTAGAATTTGTATAACTCTTTTGCCTATTGAAGGCCATCCTTAATCTTTCTTGTATCAAAGGAACTTTTGCAGATGTTTCTTGAATTAGGTCTGGTCCCTCTAACTGTTTTTCTCTTACTTCTGTTCAATGTGGAGATCTACACTTTTTGCCATACAATGCCTCATAAGGTGCCATCCTAATGGTAGAATGGTAGCTGTTGTTGTAAGCAAATTCTGTTAAAAGCAAATGACGTTCTCAATCTCCACCAAAGTCTAAGACACACATTCTTAACATGTCTTCGAGTGTCTGGATGGTTCTCTCTGATTGCCCATAAGTTTTTGAGTGGAATACTGTACTAAAATTCAATTATGTACCCATGGCTTCTTGTAGTTTCTGATATAATCTAGAAGTGAATTGTGTTCCTCTATCAGAAATAATAGACATTGGCACTCCATGATACTTCACAATTATGTCAACATATAACTGGGCTAACTGAGCTGCACTATAAGTGGTTTTAACTGCTATAAAATGGGTTGACTTGGTAAGTCTGTCAACTACAACCAAATAGAATCATGCCTCTTAGGCATTCTTGGAAGTCTAATCACAAAATCTATGGTAATTCGCTCCCATTTTCACTCGGGTAGCGGTAGCTCCTGTAGTAGTCCAGTGGGCTTTTTATGTTCAAATTTGACTTGTTGACAAGTTAAACTGGTAGATACAAATTGGGCTACATCTTTGTTCATACTCGGCCACCAATACATATGTTTAACATCATGGTACATCTTAGTGGTTCCAGGGTGAACACTATAGGGTGTATAAGGTGCCTCATGCATAATTCTTTGTCTTAGCCCATTTATGTCAGGTACACATAACTTGTTACCACATTTCCATACTCCATCCACTATACTAAACTTTGTCACCTTACCATCTTGGACAACTATTCTCAATTTGGCTAGTTCAGGATCACTGTCTTGGGCAGTTTTAATCCCATCAATTAAATTGGGTTTCACCTGGAATTGAGCAAGTAATACTTGAGAATTAGATACTTCCAAGTACAATCCCATATTAAATAACCTATTTAAATCTTTAACTAGCTCTTTCTTTTGAATGGGGATATGATACAAACTCCCCATCAAATTTTTGCTCAGAGCATCAGCCACTACATTGGTTTTACCTCGGTGATACAATATCTGACAGTCATAATCCTTCAGTAACTCAATCCACCGTCTCTGTCTCATATTCAACTCTTTATGTTGTTGAATATACTAAAGACTCTTATGATCTATCTATATTTGACTCTTTTCACCATATAAATAGTGTCTCTAAATTTTTAATGTAAATATCATAGCTGCCATTTCTAGATCATAGGTAAGATAGTTTACTTCATTTTTTCTTAATTGTCTGGAAGCATAGGCCATTACCCTCCCATTCTGCATCAATAAACAGCCTAAACCAACTTTGGATGCATAACGATATATCACATAATCACCTTGCCTTGAAGGCAATGCTAACACTGGAGCTGATGTGAGACATTCCTTAAGCTTTTGAAAACTTTGCTCACAGGAATCATCCAACTCAAATCTCACTTGTTTCCGTGTTAACCTTGTCAGTGGAGTAGCTATCTTGGAAAAATATTTTACAAATCGTTTGTAATAACTGATCATAACTAAGAAACTTCGTACTTCGGTGACATTAGTAGGTCTAGACCAATTAGACACAGCTTCCACCTTCTGAGAATCTACTTGAATCCCTTCTTCACTAACTATATGACCCAGGAAACCCACTCTGTCGGGCCATAACTCACACTTTGCCAACTTGGCATATAACTGATTATTTCTAAGGATTTGTAACACCATTGCTAAGTGTTTTTCATGTTCTTCTTGGCTCCTGGAATATACCAATATGTCATCAATAAAAACCACAATGAATTTATCCAAATATGGCATGTAAACTCTATTCATAAAAATCTATAAAGGTCGCTGGTGCATTCGTTAAACCAAAAGGAAGCACCAGGAACTCATAGTGTCCGTATCTGGTTCTAAAGGTAGTTTTCAGGACGTCCTCTTTTCAGACCCTTAACTGATGATACCCGAATTTGAGATCAATCTTAGAGAAATGGCTTGCTCCCTGTAATTGATCAAACAGATCATCAATCTGAGGAAGAGGGTATTTATTCTTAATAGTTACTTTATTCAGCTGTCTATAATCTATGCATAACTGCAGGGATCTATCTTTCTTCTTAACAAATAACACTGATGCAACCCACGGTGAACTACTGGGTTTAATAAACCCCTTATCCAGCAAATCCTACAATTGCACATTTAACTCTCTCAGTTCTATAAGTGTCATTTTGTATGGAGTAATTGACATAGGGTTTGTACCAGGAAGGAGTTCTATATTAAACTCGATTTCCCTTTCTAGTGGTAATCCAGGTAAATCTTCTGGAAAAACATCTGGAAAATCCCTTACTATAAGGATATGTTATAACTCACTGATATCACTTCTGGTATCCCTAACATGAGCTACATACCCCTGACATCACTTTCTTAGAAGTCTTTGGGCCTACATAGCTGATATTGTGTTAATAGGAAACCCAGTTCGATCACCCTAATATAACACATCTATTTTTGGATCATGCCTCAGTAACAATCCATTGTAGCATGGGGATTTGGTAACCAATCCATTCCTAAGATAATATCAAATTTTAAAACTACCAACTCGATCAAATTTGCCATAAATTTTTTTCCTTTTATTTCCACTGTATATGAGGGGTAAACATATTTCACTTCAACAGTTTCCCCTAAGGGCGTAACTATGATCAGAGGGTCTTTCATTAATCCTCTCTCTTTATCTAGCTTTCTGGCAAAACTCGACGCTATAAATGAATGAGTGGCACCCGAGTTAAATAAAACTTAGCATTCTTGTTCTGGATAAGGATTATACCTATATCAACATTATTTTATCATCATAATTAAAGAAAAACCATATCTTTTATCATAACAGAGCATAGGCATTTTATTGATAATATAATTTAATTAAATATCAATAGGTTTGCATAGGATTGCCTATAACAGCTGTATTAGAGGCCTATGCTTCTTGGGGATTTATAGCAAACACTCTCCCCTGACCTCTATTTGTTAGGACTGGTGCTAGCATCTGCCCTATATTCTGGGTGGGAGCTTGGCCTCGAGGTCTACCTCTACCAACTGGGCCTCTATTAACAGATCTGTCTATCTATACAGTAGTTTGTGAAATTGGGGGTGGAGCTACTTGGTTTTCTTGCATTGGGCAGTCTTTAATGAAACGCCCTTGTTGTCTACACCTTTAACAACCTCTAAACTCGAGTTTACAAGGTCCTTGATGATTTTTCCCACAGACATTACAAGCAATTCTAACCTGTGGCTGTGCTGGAGGTTGCTGTGATCTATTCTTAGTTGGGTTTTGTATACCACTAGGTGCTAAAAATACTAACGCACTTGGATTTCTGACTCTGCCTTGACCCCCTCTCTGTGGTTCTAGAGGAGCAGACTATATTATTTGTTCTGTTTGTCTCATCTGAGTGCTATATCTTTCTCTACGCCCTCTACTGCTCTGGCCTTTACCTTTTTTTCTCCATTTTTTTTGCTCGCCCCTCTTTAAACTTTGCTTCCAATTGTCGAGTCTTATCAATCAACCTTGACAAATTAGGGAAGTCAATAGCTGCAACAGCACCATACAAAGAAGGTAAGAGTCCCAACTTGTATCTTTCCATTTTTGCAGCTTCAGTAGGTACAATTGATGTAGCAAATTTGCATAAGCATAGAAATTCACTTGCATAATCATCCATGCTCACACCAAAGCTTTGTCTGAGCCTTTCAAATTGCAAGGCTCGATTCTGTCTTTCATATGGAGAAATAAACTCATCGATTAATCCTTGTTTAAAGAATTCCTAGGTCGGAGGATTCCCACCATATAATTGATCCTTGATATTCCTTTGGAACCATTCCCAGGCATTCTTTGTCAATTTAAACCCCACTAATTCTATGATCCGTGCATCAAAGCAAGTCAATCTCCAAATCATTTTCTCAGTATGACTTATAAACTCTTGGGGATTCTCATGTCTCTCACCACCAAACTCAGGGGTTTGTAATTTCAAAGAAATTATTTATACTTACCCCTTCATCATCTAAAGCTTGCCTAGGTAATCCTCTAGGCATTTGCACTGGCTGTGGTGGTGCAAGAGCAACTTCAGGTACACCCTGAGTTCTTTCTCTCTCTCTCTCTCTCTTTCTCTAAGTATTCTTACTTCTCTCAATTCTAGATCCTCTTGCCTTTCTCTTAAGGCTCGATTCTCTGCTTCTAAGGCTTCTATTCTTTATTGTAAGGTTCTAACATCTTCCCCTCAAGCAGCTGGGGGTTCAAGTTCAATCTCTATCTCTGATCTCCTCCTAACTCTGGGTGGAGATCTCCTCCTAACTCTGGGTGGAGATCTTTCTTCTTATTGTTCTTGCTATACAAATTCGACATCAGGTACAGCAGTCAGAATTTCCCTCTTTCTAGGACGACCTCGTCCTCGTTGAGGAGGTATTCTTTTTCTAGGAGGCATCTCTATTATGGAGAAATTTTTAAAAAAATCATTTATATATATGATTTATAAAAAAAAACATGCTATTGACATGAAGCAAATCCTATGCTGCATGGTGTCATGTTTATGTAAGAATATCATATGTATATATCAAATCATATACATATTTACATATTATTCTCATTCACTATACTTTTTCAACATTCTCTTCTTCTCTATTTTACTGGGCTGCTTAGGACTAAGAAGGAATTTTAAAATACCTTTGATGTGTTTGAGGTTCATAGTTAGTAGCCTATCCACTCTACTTCTCATTCTCGCACACATCCTTATCTCTTTCTTTCTCATTCTTGGTAACTATTAAACTTTTCTTAAATACTTTGTGTACATCATATAGATCACAAGATCCTTACTCTTATGAAACCTTTGGCTCTGATACCATCTGACACGACCTGCCTTTTAGACCATGTTGGCACTAGAGAATGGGTAGGCTTAATGCCACTAAAACCCGTAGGAAGCCTAGCTTTTCTATATTCTACTTAAAATTCGGCATGACCCATTCGTTTGTATGATTAATCCATATACATGCTTAATAGTTTGAAAATAAGTTAGGATCTCAATCTGTAATTCTAACATACATTATCTACTTATAATCTGTCAATCTATGATCATCTTATATTATCAATTGACATTATGCTCAATAACATAGCATGTCCATACATGTATCATATACATATGATTATGACAAACCATAGAGCAGCTATAAGCATCTGCAATTAACATCATGCCAAAAAGATTACTTGCCTGTTTATCCAAGCGAGTCTCAAAAGGCTTGGATTTCTCTCTTGTACGATTTGTTAATCTCCTGAAATGATAATAGTGAGGGGTGAGTCTACAACACGACTCAGTGAGATATAAACATGCTATCATACTTGTTAGGCTAGGAAACACAAGGCTAGCTTCACAAGAATGGTCTGTGGCATTCTAAACAACAATACATGTTATCAATCAATAAACAAATAGTAATTTTAAATGCAGCAATCACATGAGTATCAATAATAAAGCTCAATATGAATTGTTATGTTATAAAAATGAATCTGGCTTCTGAATTCTTTTATGATTTTTGGGTTTTGGGTTCTTTTATGAGTCTTGGGTTCTTTCTTTGATAGATTTCCACAGGATTTGTAATTCTGAGCTTGCTCATTTCTGAGTTATAATATCTCATTATTTTGAGTTCGAATTTTCTGAATTTCTTTGGAAGAGATAGAGACATGCTAGTACGGCGTATCTCCCCTTTTCTGATTCTAGACAAGGTTGGCCTAACCCTACCCCTATAGGCCTGCCCTCTCTAGGTAGGACCAAGATCTAACCCATCACTAGCGGGTTACTTATGTGCACATAGTCTGATAATATACCATATTAGTTGGGTATCCTACGAACTCATCAATCATGGCTAACAAGAAAAACATGATTCATCAAAGAATGGCAATTAATAGGTTCAACATAATAAGGGAATCAGAAGATGCAAAGAATCTGAATATCATCTAACCAATCTGGCATACAACATGCTAGACTCATTCACATGGAGTCATATATCAAATAAGTCATACGGATTCAAGAATAATTCACAAAGCCGCATGATTAAAAGGATTACTACACAAGTGTAATAGCATGATTATACTTACCTCGACTATCTCAGGGGTTCTCATCTCTTTTCTAATCTTCTTGAACTTGTGAGGTACTAAGTATGACTTCTAGTTCTATTCCTCATCTACTTTCACAAGCTATTGGGTAGCAAGCATAACAGTTACATATGCCCACATTAGTCATTCTTACATAAATCTCATTTCTTAACACACGTCATAAAAATTTTATATTTTATGCAATAATGGTCAAATTAATTTCAAGCCAGATTTTCCCTTGAAATTAGGAGTCTTGGACTTCATTATGTCCAAATTTATCTCACAATTCCGAATAGTTGATTCTTTATGTCTTGATTAGCTTAATCATACTTGAACCTATTCGGTTTCACTAATTCATCCACATAGCTCTCATTCATGGAGGCATAAATTTTTCTATATAGGTCCAATGTTTCTAAGTATTTCCATACCACTAGTTGACACATAAATTCACATTTTTCCTTTTATGATCATTTTCTAATTCAATCCTTAAGGCTTCCAAATATCCCATTTACCATCAGCCTTAATATTCTGTCATGAGTTGGACCTTTCCTGTCTCAAATCATTATAGCTTATTCATTTCTTATCCAATTGAGGTTATTCAAATCTCCATTTTTCATAGACTCATATGAATATCACATATCCAAATACGGATCAAAAATGATGTAATTGTATTTATTGTGATTTTTGTAAAGCTGTCCTGTTTCTGTTCTGTTCTGTGTCACTAAGGTCAGTAACACCCTTCACTTATTTAGCCATATCTCACAGGATTCTCATCCAATTAAAATTCCCTTTATAAAGCACTTTGATGACACATTTTCGAGCATTTCATAATAAAAACGCATCATCCAATTTTGACTCTAAAGTCTTCAAACAATTAACTTTCATTTCGTGTTTCAATCCCGCTGGTATTCTGAACCAATTTCAATTCGGGACTTATATCTCATTTGTTTAGCTCACCCTAAATTCGTAAAAAAAAATTCATGGATATAGTAAACACCTGTATCTACAACTTACAAGTTTTGAGTTTCTCTAAATTCACACATTAAATAACTCAAAACAAATGTATAAGAAGGACCTACGAATCTGCCTCTATTGGCAACTTTGAACTCCAAAACCCTAGGTTTTGGTTTAGCCCCAAATCACCATAAAAATGAAATTTTCCTCATGTTAATTTGTCATTAGATATCAAAGAATAAGAACCCATCATCAAAATCATCAAATCCATAAATTTCATCAAATGGGTTTCATAGTTATGGCAAAGAAAGTGAGAAACTAAATTCCAATCGGTAGAATCAAGTGTCGGGATTGAGGTTTACTGTTTTGTATTAACTGGTTTGCTTGATTCTCCTTCACATTATTGTTGCAAAGCTTGAAATTGTTTAGAGAGGAGCTTCCATGGTTCAGCCACGTGAGGGAGGAGGAAGAAGATAAGAGTTTTGTTTTATTTGTACTTAGCTTTTTTTATAAGTCACTTTGTTCATTATTTATAAAAATGCCCCTCTTACTGATTCTTTAAAATCTGCTCGTACAATTTCCTATGACCACCGAAAAAGTGTCAAACATTATTAATTTAATGTCACTAAAAATTATAATTCACTGTCCTGGTTTTAATGACATTAGTCTCAAATACTGTTTTTTAGGTATACCCAGTAAATCAGATACCGGGTGTTATAATATATATA
>JANZLD010000002.1:27342168-27357989 GCA_026413575.1 Erythroxylum carthagenense | reverse complement strand
ATGTTATCGGATGTCGGATCCGCTTTCGCATTTGTTCCGCTTTATGACTTGATTGATCTGTTCGTTTGTATGCTTCGTTTCCGATATGTTTCTACTTGTGAGTCCGATTTGTTTTTGCTTCGCTTTGATTTCCGATCCGTTCGTTCTTCCGCCTTATGTTTCAGCTTTGGTTTCTTTTGCTTTACGATTCAATTTCACTTTTTCTTTTGTTTTTGCTTTCTGCCTGATTTGTTTCGATTTGTTTGTATTTTGTTTCCGCCTTTCGTTATTTGATTTCACCTTTGGATTTGATTTTTCCAATTTGATTTCACTTTGGTTTAGGCTATTTTCGTTTCGTTTTCCGGTTGGGATCCGGTCTCCGGATCGGGTCACAACATATATTAACTTGTTTATGATGGTCTTAAAATAATTTTATTCTACTTTTTTTTTAATGAAGGTGATGACTAGAAGTAGATAAGGGGGTATATGGAGCAGAGTTTTAGAGTACATATACATATTAGTTTTGTTTTGTATTTTGGTTGATGCACTTATATTTCATACAGACTAGAGAAAGATTATATATGTACATATTCTAAATAGTGATATTTATCTATATTGTATTTTAGATATGTTAAATATTGAACTCCACAAGTCCATATAGACTGTATGATATAGTATATATAGATATAGGCTTTTGGTCATTAACATTTAAGAATACATATTTTAGGATATACTTTAATGTGTGTATGGCTATGAATGTTACCTACTTAATGTCAAGGATTTGCTTTTACATTCATATATTGTTGCTAATGAAAGGATGAACTATTACTTGTGTTGTTAGATACTATTGCTTTAAAAGTCATTTCATTGTATTATAAAGACTCAAACTGTTGTTATATTTATTAATATTGTTGTTATAGTTTAAAATTGTTATGATTTCTCAATTAATACTAAAAGCAGTATTATTCATTTTGTTGCCTAATCAATAAATTTTGTTGTCTTATACTTATATTAACACCATTTTATTTAACAGTATGAATTATGATGTTTTAATAAAAGAAGAAACAATAATTACTCTTTTACTTATTTATTTTATCTATCGCCTAATATCTTTTTTATGTATATCCCACAAATCCTAAGATTTAAATAATGATTTCATTTTATTACTCTAAAACTCATAATCTTCTTCTTTGAAGATAAGAATTAGAGGTTGAGAAATGCTAACAAAAATCCTATCTATTCATTGTCATGTGTGAATAAGCTCTGACACTTGTTTTTTTAATAAAGGCCCTAACACCATTTTTGTTAGAAAGTTTATACTAACAATAATGCAAAAAAGAGAAAATTCAGCAGCTATTAAAATGGAAAAGACAAATATAAAGTAAATAACAATTCTATTTATGCCCCACCCAAATTACTTTAATTTGAAAGCTACAAAGTAGGAAGAAAACTAAAAGCCTAAAAAATAAGGTAACCATTTTAATTTTGAGTCATTACTTTAACAATTACACTTCTTTTTAAAACAATAAATAGAAAATTTTAAAGAGAACTCTATTAATTAATTTTCCTAAATTTTGATATTTATAATAATTTTAAATTAAATTAATTATATATTAAAATTTTAAAGTAGTCAAAATTTGAGAAATAATTGATTATCTAAAATTAAAACTTAAAAGTATATTTTGCACTACTATCATTTAACAAAAAAATTTAATGTAGTCTAATTGTTACCTAAAATATTAAATTAGATGATACTTTATCATAAAATTGTCTTAAATTTAACTAATTGAAAGATTATTTCAATTAAAGTGATATGTCACCTACACAGTTTAGACTTTATCAATTTATTGACATTTTATTAGTTAATAAAATAACATTATTGAAAGAATACAAAGTTATAATTAATAATTATAGTAACAAAATAGAATAGAATAGTTAAAAGATAAATCAAAATAAATGTACAATATCTTACGTTTGACTAAGAACAAATCTTAACACCTAAAGCATATTTTTCTATAAATCAAATTATAAACTTCTGTAAAACTTTTATGCATCATACTTGGCAATTAGTCATGTTCTCTATGTTCTCCAATATAATTTTATCATAATCTATGTTTGCATAGATATTCTTGAAATTATTTGATAGCATATATGCACTTAGGGTTTAAACTTGAAAGATTGATCCTTGGAGATAATAAATAAGCACTTAAAGAGACAAGGTTAGATATTTTTTCTTTTTTTTTTCTTCAATTCAATTTTTCAAAAGCAACAAATTACCTTTTAAGCACAAGAGTATCACACCTTACTTTTGTTGGGAGTCAATAGCACAACTCTTTAAAAGTCAACCAAAGATTAAACAAAACACTCACAAGAATTAACCAGTTGATCAATATGAGACTTAAAAACAAAGTAATGAAACAAATGACAAGATTTACATTGAAAATAATCTAGTATAGAGGAAAAATTCATGGGCTAAACCAATAAACAGATCCAATAAATTCAAATAGAAATTTACAAAATTTAATCCCGAACAATTGACCTTGCTTGAAATATTATCTCACCCTATAACTACAAGTTGTCTCATCAAATTTTAGGATTGAAACCAATCAATGTAATAATATTAACCCTTAAAAAAATCTTTGTAAACACCTTATTTTTTAAAAATCAACAAAAGGATGATAAATTTTCTTTTTTTTTTGCTTTCGTTTATTTTTTCTTTATTTTTTGGTGTTTTAGCCGCTTTCATATTAAACCTACACATATTTCTCTTTTATATTATGAAAATAATATTTTTCCAATGCCATTCATAGTCATATATATGGCCGTATAATTGACTATCTTTTCTAGCTTTAAGGAAATCAAGGATATACATAATCACAGAGAATTACACAATCGTGAGACATGGTCTTGTATATCATGGACATAGGCATGTACATGATCGTGTATGTCTTCATCCTTTCACGTCCTTCTACATAAATTTTCAGAGACTTATATGATTAACTCACACGGCCATGTAAGTAAAGGACATGGGCATGTAGCACCTTACACAATTTCCATGAAATGCCCCCTAAAAACTTAAATAGAAAACATGAAGTGAATTTTCTACCATCAATATCTCTAACAATATCTCCAACCATATTTGCATCTGTATAACCTTCTAGAATTGGCCCATTAATCACTAAAACACAAACTCCACTTAGATGTACCTTTCGAGTATCTCAAAATCCATTTTATTGCTTCCTAGTGGACCTTCCCAGATTAAAAGCCTATGTACTTACTAACACAATAGCTTGTCCAATATCAGCTCTTGTACACACCATTCCATACATCAAAGACCATATTGTAGATGAGTATGGAATATAAGAGATACCATTTTTCTCCTTTTCTATTTAAGGAACTGCACGCTTACTCAACTTGAAGTGAGATTCCAGGGCATGCTAACTAGTTTGGCATGCTTCATATTGAACTTTCCTAAAATCTGTTCAATATATCTCTTTTTTTTCAACTATAATTTCCTACTCTTCTTAGCTTGCATTATTTTTATGCCTAAAATCTACTTTGCATGTCCTAAATCTTTCATATCAAATGGTTTAAACAAATCTTCCTAAAATTTTTGGATTATTCCAGCATTTTGACCTAAAATCAGTATGTCATCAACATATAGAAGAAGAACGATGAACTTCCCACTTGTGAAATTCTTGAAATACACACAAGGGTTGATATAAGTTTGCTTGTAACCACAACCTATCATCATGGAGTTGAACTTCTGATACCACTGCGTTAGAGCTTGTTTCAACCTATAAGCTTTTCTTCAATTTGTAATTTGGATTCTCCTTACCTCTATCCTTGAAACCTTTTAATTGCTCCATGTATATCTCCTCCTCTAAGTCCTTATGCAAGAAGGTTGTTTTAACATCCAAATACTCGATTTCAAGATATAAACTAGGAGTAAAACCTAGTACTATTTAAATTAAGATCATCTTAAACACTGATGAGAAGATGTTATCAAAATCTATACCCTTCTTCGAACCGAACCTTTCACCGTTAGCCTTGTCTTATGCTTCACCATCTTGTCACCATCTTTCTTTATCTTAAACACCCATTTATGCTTTAGTGCCTTTTTGCCTTTTGGAAGCTTCATAAGCTCATATATATCATTCTTCTTCAGAGAGTTTATCTCTTCATACATAGCTATGAACCAGAGATCTTTGTCTTTAAAAAATACAAACTCTTGCACATTTTTAGGCTCCCTTTAGTAGGAACTAATATATATTCTGAACTTAGATATCTTGTAAAAGGCCTTTTCTCCCTTATTGACCTTCAAAGTTGTATATTATTAGTTATTAGATCCTTTTCTCCCTTTAATCATTTTCCTCAATGATTTCATCTTCAGGATTGTCTAGATGTGGTTTATGTAGCTCATCATTTCTAGGTTATACCTGATCACTATTAGTATGTGTTTGGTCAAACTCTTCATCTCCTTCACCTATGAACTGCTCAGTAATGGTAAAAATTAGAGAACAATTGACTATACTATAAGAGGAGCTACTATATGTAACCTTATCTCCTCTTAGAAGGTCTGTACCTCTTTCGTGGCACTAGAAAATCAAATCTCTGCTCTTGATCACTTTATGCTTCTCTGGGTCTTAGAGTGAAGCCAAACTAATCATCACCATAACCAACAAAGATGTAAGGTATCACCTTTGAGTCAAGCTTCTGTCTCTGATCATGAGATTCATGTTTAAATATCTTATAACCAAATACTCTTAGATGATGATATATGCTATCTTTACTTGTCTATGCTCTCTTAAGAATCTCAAAATTCAAGGGAACTAAGGGAGCTTGATTGATTAAATAGACTGAAGTTTTGACTGCTTCACCCCAAAATGTCTTTAGTGACTTAGAAATTTTAAGCATGTATCAAAACTTCTCAATTGTTCTGTTCATCCTCTCAGAAACACCATTATTTCGTGGAGTACTAGGTTTCGTCCTCTCATGTTTAATGTCTTGAAATATAGTAATCTTTAAATACCTTAGAAGTAAATTCACCTTCATTGTCTGGTCACAGACACTTTATCTTCCTCTTAACTTCCCTTTTTACTGTGGTATGAAACGTTTGGAATGTTTCAAAAACTTGACTCTTTCCTTTTTAATATGTGTGCCTAAGTCTTCCTTGAAGCATTATCAGTAAATATAACAAAATATTTGTGCCTCCTTATGACTTCGACTCAATTGAACCACAAACATCTAATTGCACCAGCTCTAATATTTTCATCTTCCTTGTAGATCTTCTTTTGAAAGAGACTCCATACTACTTTTCTTTCTAAATAATGATCATAAGAATTAAATAGTAGGATGTTTTTGACTGTGATAAAAGATTTATGATCTAGTAATTTTATTCCCTTCTCACCTCGTATTCCACAATCATCGATGTCATAGATTTGGAGAAGTTTCCTCTTCATTTGTATATAGTCTCCACCACACACCTTTAAGTATGTCTTTACAATATGCAGTATATCTATCCTCAAGCAACAATAATTGCTTCATTAGATAGTTTTCACTTCCTATCCCTAAAAGTGTGCTAGAATCCTTTTTAATCTAACAAATTTAGCTATAAATTAGGAGTCAATAGCATTTGACATTTATTTGAACTAAGATAGCACCCATACCAACAATTTTGAAAATATTTGATTTTCCATCTTTACCCTCCTAAAATCTTCACTCTTATAGTTTAAGAAGTACTCCCTTTTTATAACATAATGATACAAAGCTCATGTGTCAATCAACCACTCAAAACCAAATCACTAATATAAAGAAATTCACTTGTCGCATAAAGTAAGGACAATTCATCATCCATGCTTGTAGCAGTTGTGGCTACATTCTTACCATCTCCATCATTCTAATGATCTTGATTGTTTTGATCCCTCTTCCACTTATAATAAAACCTTTTAATTTTTCTTAACTTGTAGTAATAATAGCATGTCTTCACCTCTTTCTCACATTTAGACTTCAATCAGTTCTTTCTTACAATAATAGCCTACAAGTTGTCAACTCCTATCTCTTTTCTTATGATTTCTTCATTGAACATACTTTCTTTGATTACGTCCAAAGAAATCATACCTTTAGGAGTTGAATTACTAATTGTCACCACCGAGGTCTTTTAACTATCCGATAGTGAATTCAATAGGAACAAGGTTTGAAGCTTGTCATAAAAAATGATCTTCATGGTAGTAAGCTAGTTGATTATATCTTTGAAATCATTTAGACGCTCTGGCATGGATTTGCCATCATTTTGCTTCAATTTTACAATCCTTTTATTTAGAGAGGCCTTATTATAGGCATTTTTCCTTTCATAAACCTTCAAGCTTTTTCCACAGCTTAAAAGGATTTAGTTCTTGAGACACATGGTTGAATATACTGATCTCAATATATTGTTGAATTATGCCCTTTTTGCTTCATCTTTTCCCATTCTCTATATGAAATCATCTTTGGTTTTGAAGGAACATCATCCTTCACACCTTTGACCACATAAATAGGAACAAAAAGATCCTTACAATATAAAAAGTGCTTTACTATGGGCCTCCAATTAGAGTAATTTGTTGATGTCAATTTGATCATAGAGATGCTATCACCTTCCATCACGATGGCTCTAATATAATCTATTAGGAGTTGATAAGTGTAGATTGCATTGTATTTTTATAGGTAATTTGATATATGATTAGTGGTTAAGTTGATTGTTTAGTGTGTGTTTAGCTTAAGATTTGTGTTAGATCAAAAACATGTGTATTAAGTGTTCTTTGGGTAAGAACATGTTTTTGAGCTTTAATTATATATATATGAGGTGCCAAGATGAATTTGTTAATGTTTCAGGACATTTGGAAGAGTTTCGAAGGAGAACCGGATGAAAACACATGGCCATGATCATGGGGGACCTACTATGATCGTGATAGAAGCACCAACGTTGGGCCACGATCGTGACAAAAGCTCAAGCATAAGGCCACAATCGTGGGGAATCTGCCAGGATCATGATAGAGAGTAGGTAAACTGGCCACAATCGTACACTAAGGGCTACGATCATAGCCTGCATGTAGACAGACGCAGAGTCACTTTCATATTCGAGTTTTCAAGAGATGTTTTGGACATTTTGGACCTTAGAAAGACACTAGGGTTACCTTATTTGGTAAAGAATATAAAAGGATTAGGATGGAACCCTAGAAAGGACTCTAGATTTTTCCTTACATTGGGAAATCCACAAGAGATAAAGAAAGAAGAGAGAGAGAGAGAGAGAGAGAGAAAGAAGAAGAGGAGGGTTCTGACGTCGAAGCTTCCCGAAATAGGTGATCTCTCGATGTTGCTGCTCTCCCGAATCATCCATCCTAAATTTCATTTCCTCCCCATTTATCTTTTTATTCATTTAATGTGTAAGATTGAGATGGGTTATATGGATGTGGATTTTAAGCTGTTCATGATGTTTTAACTTTTCCTTTGGGATTTTCTTATCTTTAATGTTAATCTAGTTGATTTATGTTTAATTGAGTTGGGTGTTATGATTGATTGATGTGGTTGCATATTTTAGTAATAAACTAAGAGGGTGAACCACATAAAAATGATTATATAATGGATTAACGAGAGTTAGGCAATCTAATTGACCACTTAACCAATCTAATCGGTAATTTCATAGAGAAAGATCTCGTGCGAGACTTGATTGTTTATTCGTAAGCTTTAGAACTAATTAGAATTGTGGGTAATTTGTGAATCGAGAGATTGCAAGTTTCATAATTTAATTAGGGTTTATAATTTAAGGAATGGTTTTAACATAAGAGAGAGTAACTAACCCTACGATCATCTAGAACCGACATCCCATAAACACATAAAAGGCTAGATTAGCATTGATGATAGGTAAAATCCCCTCTCACATAACTTAACTAATTCTTTTTACTGATTTCCATTATTACATTATTTGATTATTGCTAGTTTGTTTTGATTTAGTTTATTTTTCAGTTATTATTCAAATTTGATTCTTAAACAAAGCACAACCTAAATTTAGTGGTGCCTAAGCACAATCTCTATAGGATAATATTTGCTTTTTACTACAAGTAATAACCTGTATACTTGCAGTTTTTTACATAAAACAAGTAATTGGTTTTGTAATCAATAAGTTTTTAACATCATTGCCAAGGATTGTTTTGTTTAGCATCTTGTTTAGTTTAGGTGACTTTGATTTAAGAGTGTTTGATACTTTTCCTTGAGTTTTTGTAGGTGTATGAACACAAGGAACACGAGAAGGTTCAATGAGCTTAATAAGGAAGAGCATTCAGATATTACAAGGCACTAAAGAGAGCTAGATGCCAAGAACAAATACAAAGAAATATGGTAGAAGAAGAAGAACAAAGAGGAGATGAGAGGACATTCATGGATTTTATAAGGCTAGGTTTCAGTCCTCAAGGTGTTGTAAAGCCAGCGTTTCAAGCCGATAATTTCGAGATCAAACCGGCACTTCTTAACATACTTCAAAGCAGTGTGTAGTTTTATAGCCTGTCCAACAAAGATCCCAACACCTATCTTGAAAAATTCTTGGAGAATTGTGATACCTTCAGGTTTAATGGGATGTCGGATGATGTCATGAGATTGAGATTATTTTCTTTCACCTTAAGGGATCAAGCAAAGGTATGGTACAATTCACTCACTGCAAGCCAAATCACTACCTGGGAGTAGCTAACCCAAGCTTTCATGGCTAAGTACTTTCCTTTGACCAAGACAACAAGAATCATCAAAGAGATCACCAACTTTCAACAAATTGATGGGGAGTCATTGTATGAAGCTTGGGAGAGATTTAAGGAATTACAAAGGAGTTGCCCCTATCACAACCTTCTGAGGAAGTTTCTTTTGCAAACATTCTATAATGGTGTGACTCAGAGCACAAGAGGAATAATAGATGCAGTGGCAGGAGGGTCTTTGATGAGGAAAACCATTGATGTAGCTCATAATCTTTCGGAAGAGTTAGCAAGTAATAGTTGTATGTGGTCAAATGAAAGGAGTAGACAAGGGTCTAAGGAGCAAAATGGAATGATTCCACTTGACTTAGTGATAACTTTGCAAGCATAGATTGCTACCCCACCAAGTAGTTGAGCAATATGCAAGGAGCTTCTTCATCCACAGTCAAGACCATGCAAGTATAATGTGAATTATATGGATAGGACAACCATAGCACAACTGATGTTTCTTACTAAGAGCGAGTGGTATAGAACAAGTAAATTACTTGGGCCAGTCGCCACAAGGTAATAATCCATACTCTAATACTTACAATCTTGGATGAAAAAACCACCCAAATTTTTCGTGGAGTACTAACAATGTAGGTGGCCAAATGAGAACACAAGGACCTCTTGGATTTCAGCAAGACCGACTTAGATCTTTGGAGAACAAAATGGACAAGTTAATAAACGTATTGGGTTCAAAGTTCTTAAGCCAAGAGGAAGGTTAAAGAAGACAAGAAGAGAGTCAAAAGAGAATATAGGCAAAGTTTGACTATAAGAACCACACTTCATCCATCTATAACTTGTAGGTACAGGTAGGTCAACTTGCTAATGCCTTGTCTTCTAGGAATGCGGGAAGTTTACCAAGCAACAAAAAGGCCAATCCCAATAAATGACTCAAGGTAATCACGGAGTGGTAAGCAATTGGAGGAGCCAAGTGTTAAATAAGATAGCCAACAAAAAAAATGTGGAAGAAAAAGAGCAAGAGAAGACATATGTACCACCACCACCTTATAAGCCTAAGATTTCATATCCACAGAGGGTGAGACAACATCACGTGGACACTCAATTCTCCAAAATTTTGGAGAAGTTGAAGAAACTTTAGGTTAATTTATCTTCGGTGGAGGCATTAGAATGTATGCCCAAGTATTGACACACAAATGCATTTGGGAGGACAATTAGACGGTGACCTTGACGTAGATTGTAGTTCAACCATCTTAAGCAGAATTCTTTCAAAACTACAAGATCCAGGGAGTTTTACTATTCCATATGTTGTTGGTGATTTTGAATTTTCTAAATGCTTATGTGATTTAGGCACAAGTATTAATTTGAAGCCTTTGTCTATTTTCAGGAAATTGAGGCTAGGAGACGTCAAGCCAACATCTATGCTTATCCAACTTGCAGATCAATCCATCAAGAGGCTATTTGGGGTAGTAGAAGATGTTCTAGTAAAAGTGAATAAATTTATAATTCCTGTTGACTTTGTTGTGCTAGATTTTAAAGAGGATAGGAATTGTCCATTAATTTTAGGTAGAACCTTTATGAATACTGGTAGGGAATTAGTTGATGAGCATGAAGGAAAATTGGTTTTGAGAATTGGTGATGAGCAGGTTGAATTTAATATGACTAAATCTTTGAAGAAACTAGTGGATGGAAGTGCTTGTATAAAGATTGATGTTGTGGATGATTGTATGAAGGAGGTTGAGAAGGAAAATGAAAAGGAAGTTGAGAAAATTATTGAAGTGTATAGGGATGAGAGTGTGAGTGAAAAGGAATCATGTAAGGAGGTTGAGAGATAGAATTCAAAGAGAGAAAATGCATCTACACCACCTTCCATTGTAAAGCCTCCCACTTTAGAACTAAAACCAGAGACCATTAACAAAAGGATGAGAGCTATGGGGTGGCAAATTTCTAATATTAGGGGGAATTAGCCCTAATGTGTGATGTATATGATTATCCTTGAAGAAGGATGCAAGACAGTGAGGGAGAGGCAAATAAGGTTATATCCAAACATACAAGAGGTTGTGAAGAAGGAAGTGGTGAAGCTTTTAGATGCAGGTATTATATACCCAATTTTAGATAGTGAGTGGGTGAGTTCGGTGCAATGTGTGCCTAGGAAGGGAGGCATGACAGTGATGGAGAATGAAAAATGTGATCAGATTTCCACTAGGACCATCACAGGTTGGAAAATGTGCATTGACTGTAGGAAGCTTAATTTAGCCACCAAGAAAGACAATTTCCCATTACCTTTTGTGGACCAAATGATTGAGAGGGTGGTTAGCCATACTTTTTATTACTTTATAGATGGATATTTAGGATACATTCAGGTGTTCATATACCCACAACACCAAGAGAAAACCACTTTTATTTATCCTTATAAGACTTTTGCTTACAGAAGGATGCCTTTTGGTCTATGCAATGCACCAGTCACATTCCAAAGGTACATTATGACCATCCTTACTGATATAAATGAGGAATTCATGGAGTTATTTATGGATGACTTCTCTATTTTCGGAGAGTCTTTTGATCATTGTTTGTTTAACTTAGATAGAGTGTTACAAAGACGCGAGGAGTCTCATTTAGTGTTGAACTAGGAAAAATATCATTTCATGTTCCAAAAGGGAATAGTTTTAGGCCATAAGATCTCATGCAGATGGATTAAGTTAGAACTAGCTAAGAGTGAATTGACTGAAAAGCTTCCACCCCTACCAACATTAAGGGCATCCGAGCATTCCTTAGTAATGTAGGGTTTTACAGATGGTTCATCATGGATTTTTCTCTTATTGCTAGACCATTAACTAACTTGTTAGTTAAAGATGGCCTTTTATGTTTGATGATGATTGTTTAGATGCTTTTAACAGGTTAAAGATGACACTTACAACAGTACCTATTTTGACAACACCAGATTGGTCACTTCCTTTCGAGATCATATATGATGTAAGCGACCATGCCATTAGCTGTGTACTTGGACAGCTGAAGGAGAAGAAGTTATATGCAGTTTACTATGTCAGCAAGACCTTAATAGGAACTGAACTACACAACCACTGAGAAGGAGTTGCTTGTAGTGGTATTTGCATCTGAAAATTTTTTTCTTACCTTTTAAGCTCACAAGTTATTGTTTTTACAGATCATGCGACATTGTGCTATCTCTTTGCAAAGAAGGATGCCAAGGCTAGGTCATTTGATGGGTGCTTCTGCTCCAAGAATTCAATATTGAGATTAAGGACAAGAAAGGAGCAGAAAATATTATAGTGGACCACCTATCGAGACTTAGAGGGGAACAAAATGAAGAAGAAAAGGAAATTAAAGAGCGTTTTCCTAACAAGGCTTTAATAATGGTATAAAATTCTTTTCTTCCTTGTTTTGTAGATATTACCAATTATCTCTCAGGTGGTATTTTTTTCCCTAAGCTCTCGCATCAACAAAGGAAGCGACTCTTATTTCATTGTTCTTGGTATATTTGGGATGAACCTGTGTTATATAAAACATGTGTTGACAATTTGATTCACAGGTGTGTCCCTAAATATGAAATGCCTGAAGATTATGTTTACTTGAGTTAGGTGTTGTGATTGATTGATGTATTTGCATTTTTTAGTAATAAACCGAGAGGGTGAATCGGATAAAAATGATTAGATTGGATTAACGAGAGTTAGCGATCTAACTGATCACTTAATCAATCTAGTCGGTAATTTCATAGAGAGAGATCTCGTGTGAGACCCGATTGTTTATTATTGCGCTTTAGAACTAAATAGAAATGTGGATAATTTATGAATCGAGAGATTGCAAGTTTTGTAATTCGATTAGGATTTATAATTTATGGAATGGTTATAACTCGAGAGACAGTAATCAACCTTATGATCGTCTAAAACCATCATCCCATAAACACATAAAAGGCAATTAGCATTGATGATAGGTAAAATCCCCTTTCCCATAATTTGATTAATTCTCTTTACGGATTTCCATTATTACATTATTCGATTGTTGCTAGTTTGTTTTGATTTAGTTTATTTTTCAATTATTATTCAAATTTGATTCTTAAACAAAGCACACTGAATTAAATGGTGCCTAAGCATAATCTCTGTAGGACGATGTCTACTTTTTACTACAAGTAACGACCCTTATACTTGCGATTTTTAGCATAAAACAAGTAATTGGTTTTGCAATCAATAGGAGTCAATAACATTTGTTTCTAAAAATTAACCAAAGATTAACAACAAAAATAATAACAAGAATTAGTTAGAAGATCATTATAAAGCTAAAAAAGAAGTGATGAAACAAAAAAACAAGAACTAAATGGAAAAATAATATCTCACACCACAACTACAAGTTATCTCACCAAGTTTTAGGATTGAAATCAAGTTGATGTAACAATCAACAGAACTCCCAAACTAACCCTGAAAATAATCTCTATAAACAACTTGTTATTAAAAAACAATCAACAAAAGGATGATAATCCTTTTCTGATTGTTTTACTCAGTTTTTCTTCATTTTCTAGTGTTTAACTAACTCACACAATTATCTAAGAAAAGTACATGGGTTTTAGAATGCTACGTGGTCGTGTCTACCTAGAAAACCTTATCTTAGCTTTCATTCATCTTGTCTTCACTCGTTTATCATTCATATGAACCATAAAAGTTTCTATAATCATCATAAAGTCATATTTATCTTAAAATAGGGCTTAACACTCAATAATCTCCCCCTTCAACCTAAGTATAGGGAAAACCTTTAACGATTTAACATCTATTTGAGAGACATCCTAACAATTATACTACAAAGCTCATACTTACTTTTGAGAAATACTTTTGTCAACATATCAGCACCATTCATGTCTATATGAATCTTCATTAACATCAATTGCTGCTCCTCAATCATAGACCTCGACCAATGATATATGGCATCTATGTACTTTGTGTGGAAATGATTCATAGTATTTCTACAAGTAAATAACACTTTGACTATTACATAATAATATATATTCTTCTTGGTTCATATCCAACTCTTAAAGTAACCTTTTCAGCTAAAACATCTCCTTAACGGCTTCTACTGTAGTTAAATACTTTGCTTTAGTTATTGATAAACCCATACACTTTATAGCTTGGATCGCTATAAAATGGCTCCCCTTACAAACTTAAATAGAAAACCTGAAGTGGATTTTCTACCATCAAGATCTCTAACCATATTTGCATCTATATAACCTTCTAGAATTAGCTCACCATCACTAAAACACAAACTCCACTTAGACGTATCTCTCAAGTATCTCAAAATCCATTTCACTGCTTCCTAGTGAACCTTCTTTGGATTATACAAGTATTTACTTACTAACTCAATAGCCTATGCAATATCCGCTCTAGACCACACCATTTCATATATCAAAGAACTAATATAAATGAGAAGACATACCATCTTTCTCCTTTTTCGGTTAAGGGACATTTATGCTTACTCAGCTTAAAGTGAGATGCCAGTGGTGTGCTATTTAGTTTGACATGCTTCATATTGAAACTTTCTAACACATATTCAATATATCTCTCATATGGCAACCACAATTTTCTAGTCTTCTTGTCATAAATTATTTTCATGCCTAAAATATGATTTGCATGTCCCAGATCTTTCATATCAAAGGATTATAAAACTCCTTTAATTTTTGGATTATTTCATCATTATGACCCACAATCAGCATATCATCAATATATAGAAGAAGAATGATAAAGTTCCCACCTATGAACTTCCTTGAAATACATACAAGGATTGTCATAAGTTTATTTGTAACCATAACCTATCATAATAGAGTCGAACTTCTGATACCACTACCTTGGAGCTTGTTTCAACCCATATAAGCTTTTCTTTAGCTTGCAAACTAAGTTCTCCTTAGCTTTAACCTTGAAACCTTCTAGTTGCTCTATATATATCTCCTCTTTTAAGTCTCCATGCAAGAAGGACATTTTAACATCCAACTGCTCAAGTTTAAGATCCAAACTAGCAATCTAATACAATATTATTTGAATTGATATCAACTTAACCGCTGGTGAGAAGATTGCATCAAAACCTATACATTTTCTTGACTGAACCCTTTCACATCTAGCCTTGCCTTATGCTTCACTAACTTGTTGCCATCTTATCTTAAACACCCATTTATTCTTCTTCTTCTTTCCCTTTTGGAAGGTTCACAAGCACATATGTATCATTCTTCTTTAGAGGATTTTTGCATAGCAACAAACCAAAAATCTTTGTCTTCATAAAATGCAACCTCTTGCACATTCTCAGGCTCCCCCTTAGTAGTAACTAACAGATATTCTAAACTCTTATATCTTATAAAAGGCCTTTTCTCACTTTTCGACCTTCAAAGTTTTATATTATTAGCTATTGGATCCAGTTGCTCCCCCTAGTCATTATCCTCAATGACTTCATCTTCAACATTGTTTGGGTATAGCTCTTGTAGCTCATCATTACCAAGTTATACCTGATCACTATTAACGTATGTTTGGACACACTCTTTATCTCCTTTACTTATAGACTGCTCATTAGTGGTATAAATTAGAGAATAATTGATAGTACCGTAAGATGAACTACTATATTTAACTTTATCTCCTTTGAGAATATTTGCACTGTTCTCATTCTCTTGTAATACCACATCTCTGCTCCTGACCACTTTATAGTTTTCTAGGTCATAGAGTATGAAGCCAAACTGATCATCATCATAACTAATAAAGATGTATGGTATCATCTTTGAGTCAAGCTTCTTTCTCTAGTCCTTAAATGAATTTTTAAATACCTTATAACTAAAAACTGTCAAATGATGATATGTGGGATCTTTACCTATCCATGCTCTCTCAAGAATGTCATCCTTTAACGATTGATTAAGTAGACTGTAGTTCTAAATACTTCACCTCAAAATTTCTTCGACAGTTTAGGAATCCTGAGCATGCAATAAACCTTCTCCTCAATTATTTTATTCATCCTCTCAGCAATACTATTACATTATGGAGTACTAGGTTTAGTTTTCTCACGTCTACTATGTAGCACCCCACTCCCGCGAGACCCGAACCCGACATCTACAGTGATATCCAAGCCCGTGACCCGCGAGGGTGGTAT
>JANZLD010000002.1:27306810-27319907 GCA_026413575.1 Erythroxylum carthagenense | reverse complement strand
GGGGCGACGTTTTTGTGTAGACTATTGTGTACTTGATGAATTGAAAGGAGCTACCATATTTTCGAAGATTGATTTAAAGGCAGGGTATCACCAAATCTGAATGAGAACAGAAGACATAGAAAAGACAACATTTGGGACTTATGAAGAGCATTACGAATTTCTTATCATGCCCTTCGGATTGAATAACGTACCAGCTACGTTTCAATCCCTCATGAATCAGGTTTTTAAACCTTATCTCCAAAAGTTTGTATTGGTTTTTTTAATGACAACTTAGTTTACAGTGCCAACAATTAAGATCATGTTTGTCATTTAAGGACAGTCCTAAATGTGCTCCTATCCCAACACTTGTATGCCAATTGGAAAAAGTGCATTTTTGGACAAGAAACATTAGAATACCTAGGGCACATTATATCGAAAGGTGTGGTGGCAACTGACATTAGAAAAATTCAGGTTATGATCAATTTGCCAAGACCAGGGAACGTGAGGGAGTTGAGGAGTTTTTTGGAGTTGGCAGGATATTATAGGAAATTTGTGAAGAACTATGGAGATATTTCCTGGCCTTTGACACAATTGTTAAAAAAAAGAAAGGTTTCAAGTGGATTAAGGAGAGTGAGGCTTCCTTCCAACAACTCAAGCAAGCCATGATTTCAGCATCGGTATTGACATTACCAGATTTCACGAAACCCTTCATAGTGGAAACCAATGCTTCAGCAAATGCCATAGGAGCTGTCTTGATGCAAGAGAATCGACCTATTGCCTATTACAGCCAGGTCCTATCCACTTCTAGCCGACATAAATCAGCTTATGTGTGAACTGCTGGCTATTGTTTTGGCAATGAAGAAATGGTGTTCATTCCTTTTTGGCCATCAATTTATCATCAGAACCGACCAGCAGCTACTTAAATTTTTGCTGGAACAACGTAAAGTATAACTTGACTATTAGAAATGATTATCCAAACTATTGGGGTACACTTTCAGCATTGAGTATAAGGTGGGAAGAGAGAATAGAGTAGCAGATGCTTTGTCGAGAATTCCTAATAAGACAGAAGTAATGGTAGTAGTAGCAATCAGGGTGTTGGATATAGAGCAAATAATCAAGGAGATTGATGCTGATTCCAACTTGTCCGATTTGAAGCAAGAGCTCCTAGAAAATGGTGGGTTGCATCCTCCATATACAATAATCCAGGATCGCTTGTTTTTCAAGGATCGGTTAGTAATTCTGAAAACTTCATCCTTAATACCAGCCTTGATCACGGACAACCACCAAAGTAATGTAAAGGGGCATGGAGGTGCTTTAAAAACTTACAAGAGGCTAGCAAATGAACTATTTTGGGAAGGGATGAAGAATGATATCTATAGGTTTGTGGTTGAATGCTTCGTCTGTCAACAAAATAAATACTTATCGTTGTCTCTGGCTGGACTTATGTAGCCTTTACTAGTGCCACAACACGTTTGGGAAGAGGTTTCTATGGATTTCATAGAAGGGTTACCAAAATCAAAAGAATTTTTGACTATCCTAATAGACTGTTAGATGATAGAGATTATCCCAAGATATTAGTCCCATAACTAACCTTATCACAAGCAGTTAGTGCAACAGCATATAGTTAACATAACAAACTTAGAAGATAGACTTGTTATGTATTTAAAATTATGTACAAATTTGTATAAATACACACACTACTGTATAGCACGATTAAGCTTCAATGATACCAAAAATGCTATTCTTGAGTTTTGACTTGGTATCAGGGCCAAATATGGAGGCTCCACCAACTTCCCACTCTTCTTCTTCTTCGCAAACCATTGACTCAACCCAGTTCAAACCGATTGCTTCCTCTATTTCCTCTATCCTTTCTTTTGCACAACAAACCTTCTCTATCAAACTAAACTCCACAAATGATATATCGTGGAAAACTCAATTCAATCCAATTCTAAAGTGCTATAGGCTTATTGGCCATATTGATGGCTTAACCTTTGCTCCACCTAAGCAAGTTCATAGTGTTGAAACCAATACACTGGAAGACAATCCAACATATCTCCTTTGGGAACAAAAAGACCAACAATTGCTAAGTTAGATCTTATCCTCTTTAACCGAAGAGGTTTTCCCTTACGTCAATGACGTGGAAACATCATATGATGCTTGGTAGGCGCTTGGAAGTCTTTCGATTCTGGATCTAGCTTTAGACAAATTCAATTACTCTTGTCTTTGTAAGATCTCTCTCTTGAAGGCAAAATGATGCTGGAGTTTTTAAAGGAAGCTAAACAGATCCGTGATCAGTTGGCAGTTGCTGGTATGCCCTTGGGCAAAGCCGAGTTCAATGCGAATATTTTTCGCACTCTTCCTCCTGAGTATCACCCTATTATGGCAGTTTTATCTTCCAAGGGTGATCATGCCGACTTTCATGAGTTATTTGGACAATTAATCTCTCATGAAATTCTCTTGAAGAGCTCAAAACACTACTCTAGCACTGTAGCTAATGTGGCCAAATTTGGCAATTCTGGTTTTGGCAATTCTGGGTCCAAGCCTGTAAACAAACACAACCAGTCTAAATCGTTCTCTGATGGTAACCAGTGGCAAAACAAGTCTACCAAGCGCTTCTTTAAGACTCCATGTCAGATTTGTGGTCTCAACAATCATCAAGCTAAATGGTGTCAACATCGGTTCACCTAGGAATCTGATCATTCCACTGCTAATCTAACAACTGGTCTGGCGTCTCACGCCTCGTCCTTGGAATGGTCAGCAAACTCTAGTACCAACCAATATATTACTCCTGATCTGAGTGCTCTCTAACTTGCTGATGATTATAAAGGTACGGATACTGTCACAGTTGGTAATGGTTATGGTTTGCCTATTAAACATGTTGGTCATCTTGCTTTGAATTATGCTGGTAGACAATTATTTCTACGTAATCTTTTGCACATGCCTGCTATCAAACGCAATTTACTCTCCATTCATAAATTTGGCAAAGACAATAACTATTTTTTTGAGCTTCATGATGATCATTTCATTGTGAAGGACCGGATAACCAAGAGAATTCTGTTGCGAGGCTCAGTTGAAGATGGGTTGTACAAGTTGCTTGGTTTCATGACAACACAGCATGGTTCCTCTCCTCACGCTTTTATGGCATCCACGACAACTTTGGCAGGTTGACATGCTCGTCTCAGGCATCCCTCTTATTCTTCTATTATTTCTCTTGTCAAGCAGTTTCATTTCCCTTATTCAACCAATAAACCACCCACTCAATAACGTTCTTCGTATTGTTTGGGAAAGATGAATCGTCTATCATTACCTTATATTGGCACAGTGACTACTGAGCCATTAGCTTTGGTTCATTCTGATGTATATGGGCCTGCTCCCAATTTGGCGTTCAATGGAGAAAAGTACTTTGTTATTTTCGTTGATGATTGTACTAAATTTACTTGGTTCTTTCCCATTCGACAGAAAAGCGACGTTGTTCATCTTTTTACTGATTTTCATAAGTTGGTTGAACGTGTATTTCAACGGCATTTAAAGGCTCTTCAATCCATTTGGGGTGGTGAGTATAGGGTTGTCGCCAATTACCTCCGCCAGTGTGGCATTGAGCATCGCGTTGCTTGTCCCTATACTCATGAGCAGAATGGTGTTTTTGAACGAAAAATTCGCCATGTGGTTGACACTGGGTTGTCATTTTTGGCTCATTCTGGTGTTCCTTTTTGTTTTTGGGCCCATGCTTTCCTAGCTGCAGTATATCTTATTAATCAACTTCCAACACCGTTGTTGCACAATCTAAGCCCTTTTCATAAGTTGTTTGGCAATCCTCCTGATTATGGGTTCCTTCGTGTTTTTGGCTGCACTGTTTATCCTTTATTGCGTCCCTACAATACGCACAAATTTAATTTCAGGACAATAGCATGTGTGTTTTTGGACTACTCTCGTTGTCATCAAGGTTATTTATGTTTTGATCCAGACACTAATCGGGTTTATATCAGCAGGCATGCTAGGTTTGATGAAGCTCGTTTTCTCTACAAAGAGTTAACGCAATAGTAGTCTCCTTTGTCCATTCTTGGCCCTGTTGTTGCTGCTGCTAACTTTGCTCCTTGGCTCGCGATCACCTATCCAGTCTATATCTCATCTGCTCAACTTTCGGGCCAAGCACCTGTTTCTACTCCCTTTGCTGCTGATCCTTTCTTGGATTCAACTCGTGGCCCATTCCAAACACCAAGCAGTCCATGTGGCAGGTCCAGTGCCACTTCAAGCCCATGTGTCGTGTCTCCTACCTCAGATGGCCCATTGCCAGCCCATGGGGACACACATGTCGAGTCCAGTGCCACTAATGACTTATGTGCTACGGGTAGTGATGCGTGTAGGCTTGCTACTGGCCCATTACCCACCCATAGGGGCCAACATGCTATGATTCTTCGTCCTCATCCTAAAAAGAAGGAACTACATATGGTTGTCCAGACACAGGCTCGCACCAACGTCCCTGAAATTTCAGAACCCTCTTGCTTTTCCAAAGTGGTGAAGATTTCTGCCTGGAGGGCTGCCATGAGCGCTGAAATCACTGCTTTAATTAAACATGGTATTTGGATTTTAGTTCCTCGACCACCTGCAGTTAATGCTGTTGGGAATAAATGGGTTTACAAGCTCAAACATAATTCCGATGGATCAATTACGCATTGTAAGGCACACTTGGTCGCTAAAGGGTATACTCAGCAGGAAGGAGTGGACTATACTGCCACTTTTAGTCCTGTGATCAAAGCCACAGCCATACGTACTGTCCTAGCTATTGTTGTTTCACGTGGTTGGTGTCTTAATCAGTTGGATATCTCTAATGCCTTGCTGAATGGCACTTTTACCGAAGACATCTACATGGCCCAACCTCAGGGATTTGTTAGTGCTCGTTTTCCATCTTATGTTTGCAAATTGCACAAGTCAATCTACGGTCTCAAGCAAGCACCTCGTGCTTGGTTTCAGTGCTTGAGTACATACTTGGAAAGTATTGGTTTTGCAGGCTCACATACTGATTCCTCCTTATTTATTTATGATCATGATCGTATTATGCTATACTTGCTAGTCTATGCTGATGATATTGTTATCACGGGTAGTAGCACTCAACGCAATCGGGAGTGTGTGGCTAACATCAAAGCTGAGTTTGAGTTATGCGATCTGGGTCCTCTCACATACTTCTTGGGCATTGAGGTTATTCGTCGGGGTGCTGATATTTTCTTATCTCAAAATAAATATTTAACTGATCTTCTTCAACGCACACATATGCTCGGTGCCAAGGGTGTCAACACCCCGATGCCATGCATCGCCAAATATTCACTCCAAGATGGAGATCCTTTAGATAATCCAGAGTTATATCGTACTACTATGGGCTCTCTTCACACAAGACTTGATATTTCCTTTTCTGTGAATAAGTTGTGCCAATTTTTGTCTGCTCCGACGACGGTACAGTGGGAGGCTTGCAAACAGTTGCTTTGTTACATAAAGGCAACCACTAATCAAGGTCTTCTTTTTACCAAATCTTCCACTGTTCAACTCCAGGCTTTCACCGATGCTGACTGGGCTGGTGGATAAGATGACAGGCGCTCTACTAGAGGATTTGCTATTTATATGGGCAGAAACTTAATCAGTTAGTCTTCCACGAAGCAGCCAACAGTTGCTCGTTTGTCCATAGAGGCTGAATATTGTTCCCTTTCTAATACCACAGCTGAACTAATTTGGTTACGGTCGCTCCTCAAAGAATTGGGTCAATCTACTCCTCAATAGGCCGTTCTTTGGTGTGACACTGTGGGGGAAACTTTCTTAGCACATAATGCGGTGTTTAAGGCTCGGACGAAACATATGGAGGTCAATTTTCACTTTGTCCGTAAGTAAAAAGTTTGGCTTTTTATCCGTTCAGCATTGCAGCACCAAGGACCAGCTTGTTGATATCTTCACTAAGTTGTTATCATCAACTCGGTTTCAAGAACTTAAGTCCAAGCTCAGAGTTTCTTGCATCCACCCTGAGCTTGCGAGGGGCTATTAGATGATAAGGATTATCCCAAGATACTAGTCCCATAACTAACCTTATCACAGGCAGTTAGCGCAACAACATATAGTTAACATAACAAACTTAAATGAGAAGATAGACTTGTTATGTATTTCAAATGATGTAAAAACTATGTATAAATACGCACATTACTATATAGCACGATTAAACTTCAATAATACCAAAATGCTATTCTTGAGTTTTGACTTGGACAAACTTAGCAAATATGCACATTTCATTCCTCTCAAACATCCATATATAACCCAATTTGTTGCTTATATCTTTGTACAAAAGGTGGTGCATTTGCATTGGTACCCTATCTCGATTGTGTTTGATAGTTATAAAATATTTCTGAGTAAATTCTAGAAGGAAATGTTTAAGTTACATGGCACAAAGCTAAGATACAGTTCAACCTACCATCCACAAACAGATGGGCAAATTGAGGTTGTCAACAGGTGTCTAGAGGCTTATTTAAGATGCTTTACTAGCAAGCAACCTCAACAATGGGCACATTGGGTGGGATGGGCTAAATATTGCTATAACACGTCCTTTCATTCAACTTTGGGCAATACACCGTTCAAGGTCCTCAATGGAAGAGATCCTCTCACTATCACCAGGTACAGAATTCAGTCCTCTGTTGTAGACACCATTGACGCACTGCTGGAGGAAAGGGACCAGAATTTATCCGAGTTACGTCACCACTTGATGTTAGCTCAACAGAGGATGAAGTTGACAGCAAATGGTAAAAGAAGAAAAGTGGAGTTTTAGGTGGGGGATAAGGTCTACATCAAGTTGGCACCTTATTGCTAACAATCGGTGGAAACAAGGAGTAACACTAAGTTGACTCCGTGTTATTTTGGTCCCTTTAAGATTATACAACACATGGGATCAGTTGCATATCGGTTGAGGTTGCTTCCACCAACCAAAATTCACTCTATTTTTCATGTTGCTCAACTTAGGAAGGCCTTAGGTACTGATGATTCAGTCATAAGCATGCCCAATCATTTACTCATTCCAGAAGCTACTTTAGATTATCCAACTGCATTTTTGGCCATCAGAAACCCCATTTCTAGCCAAGATTTAGAAGTGCTTATTCAGTGGAAAGGTCACCTCATTTTTTAGGCTACATGGAAGTTGTTAGAAGATATGAAAGTTTGATTCCCAGACTTTCACCTTGAGGAAAAGATGAAGCTGAGTATTGATAGACCAACGATAACTCGATTATATGTTAGAAGAAATAAAAAGAAGGCAGAGGAGTAATAGTGCAGAGGGGTAGTCTGGGCTATTAGCTTTCTATATTCAGTTAGTTAGTTAGTAGTGCTGACAACCAATTATCAGGTTGTTAGCTAACCGAATCTGTTAATAGCTACAGATTCTCAGTATAAATAACACAGAGGAAGGAAGAGAGAGAGAGAGTATCGTAAAGTGTCGTTATGTATGATCCTTATGCTGGAGGTATTGGACCTCAAAAACTAGGATATCAATTATATTCTTTCTAAGAATCAATACCATAATATACATTTTCCACACCTGGCTTTTGGGATCCTATCACAAAGATGCTATGTTCTACTAGGAAAGGTGATTACTTCAATTAGTTGGTGACATAAGATTAAAATACAAAATGCTAAATGCGCTCTCTTTATTTTACGCAAGTTGACTAGGAGTTTTAACTAGCTTTAATAGCAATATTTGTATCTATTAGATTATGATTTGATTAAAAGGATTGTCAAATTATGATTGTGATGTTGATAGAGATTATGATTATTAAGAAGATTATTAGGGAGTATGATTGTGATTTGATTGAAAATTTTAGGTATTATAATAGTAATTTATCTTATATGAATTAAGATAATCTAGTATACAAAGAGAGTGGGAGATGCTGGTTTATATTCTCTTATTATTCCTCTTTTTAGTTCATATCAAGACATCAAAGCAGGTTTTCTAATGCTGCCTTTGACTTTTCCTCCATTATCTCTCAACCGATAAACTATATTTAAATCTTTCTAAACAAAGTAAATAAATAAGACTAATTTTAACAATGTAGCACTAAAAACACCTTAAGCAGCCTCCGACCAATTCAGAGGAGGAGGCAACTTTAGCGAGTGCACCAGGTGACGCCGACAACCACTATTCAACTGGCATGTGTGTCTATTGACCTTGTTGCTATATATTGAGTTGCACTAATTTCTAAAACCTATTGGTGAAATTTTCTTCTTTTAATTGTTGGAAAATAGATTTTGTGTGTTAAACCATAGTTGGTGATGTGATTTTCCGCCTTTAATTGTTGGAAACTAGGTTTATGTGTTTAACCATGGTCACTAGTTCTATCATATTAGTATCTCATGATGGTTTCAGTCCCACTTTCTTTATTGCACAACTATTGATATTTAAAGTTCGATTTTTTTCACTATTATTCTTCGCCTAATTCTCATTGCCATCTTTTTATATCAATTGCATTAAGAGCGACTTCAAAACTGAAATTGTTGAAGGACAACCACCCATTATAGTTCAATAAATCACAAATCAAAAATTGAGAGGAACGAATTATGTTGGTTGGGAAAAAGCGGTCATTGTATATCTCATGGTCCTAAAGAGGTATGAGCATCTCATGAATTCAACTCCTCATATTAAGCACTTGGTTATAAGAAGTGGGAACAACATGACAACCAAATAATGACAAGCCTCTGGAATGCCATGAAGCCAAATATTACTGATGTGTGTCCATATGTAAACTCTACAAAGGAGTTATAGGAGTATATGAGACTTTTATTTTCTAGTAATGTTACTCATACATATGATTTATTTGTGGATTTGTTCAAGTGTGAGCAAGTAGAGAAGAATCACACTAAGTATTTTTAAGAAATAAAGAAGCTATTTATAAAACATTTAGTAGCTCAGTTGATAACAATAGATAAGGATCAACTTTTAAAGGGAAGAGGACTTATTCATGAAAAGATATCTGGTTGGGTTAAGACCATAAATGGATCAATTTGGGCCTAGATACTCAATGCCACTGAACTCCCTTCACTTGCTGCGATATATTCACAAGCATCTCCATCCTTAAAGGGGCATCATAAGAAAGTGGTAACAAGTTTGTTCAAGCTGCTCACAATAGTGGAAAAGGGGTAATAGAGGTTGAAGTAACTATGGTGGTCGTGCAAAAAAAGGCAAGGGAGGCCAAAGAAAATGTGACCAATGTAGTAAGGATGGGTATGTTTGGGACTATTGTTGGGACTCACACCCATAGTTATGTCCAAAGCCCTCTCAGCCTGCTAATATTGTCGAGGCTTCTAGAGGTTTTACTTGAATATGTGGAAACAAAGTGCTTTCTAAAGAACAATATACCTCTTTTCTCCAGTATCAAACCGGCAAGCAAGCACCACACCAATTGCATCATTTGCTCACCTAGGTAATCACACAGCTTGTATATTGTCCTTTGTTAAACCTTAGGTTAAAGATTTTGGAGCCATTAACCTTATTGCAAGTAACCCAAAATTTTTTGATCAAATTACACTTCTACCATACTCAAACCAACTTATTGTTGGTTATTTTGTTATTTTTGTTGATGATTGGTCTAGAATGACTTGGTTATATCTAATGAAAGAACGTTCCAAATTGTTTTCTATTTCCCAAATCCTTTTGCCCTAAAATCAAAACTCAATTTGGTTGTCATGGTCGTATCCTCGTAAGTGATAATTCCAAAGAATAATTTTCTGAAACCTTTAATTCTTACATAAAAAAATTATCATATGATTCACTAATCTTATTCTCACACAACACAACAAAATGGTATTGTTGAAAGAAAAATAAGGCATGTCATAGAAGTTGCTTGAATCTTATTAATTGAGATAAAGGTTCTCAAGGATTTTTAGAGTTATGATGACCGCACTACTTACTATCTTATTAATAGAATGCCATCCACTACACTCAAAGGAATTATCCCTCATATCCTTATTTTTCCTAAAACCCCTTTGTTTCCTCTTCTGTGTTGTCTCTTTAGATGTGTCTATTTTGTCCACCAACTCTAGCCAGGAATTGCCAAATTATCTCCACAAGCTATTAACTGTATCTTCCTTGGTTACTTATGGAAACAAAAAGACTATCGTTGTTATAACCGCCTAAAAGATTTTTTGTGTGCTCAGATGTGACATTGTTTAAAAACATTGCATACTTTTCTGAGATTTAAGATGCCACAAGCTTCCATCATCATTGACCTTCACTTTTTGACAACTCCTTGGATAATTCTCCTAGCAGTTTAGAAAATTCACCTATAGATTCCAATCCTCCTTATCTTCCTCAATATTCTTGATAAGATTTGCAAGCGTATTCTTGACGACCTTCTTGAATGGTAGATGGTCATCCGGATGAGCCACTTCTCCAACAAATAATTTCTCTCTAAATCTAGAAAATAGTGATGTAGACTGGCCTATTGCCTTGAGGAAAGGTAAATGATCTTGTAACCATCATCCAATTTCTAATTTTGTTTCTTATAACTATGTGTCCCTATCTTTTTGTTATTTTTTTATTAAACCTAGATTATGTGTCAATTCCTAAGAGCATAAGAAAGGTTATACAAAGCCTTAGGTTGAAGCAGGCTACGCATGAGGAAATAAATGCTTTATGGCTAAATGGCACCTATCATCTTGTTACTCCTTCTCCTAAGGGTAAAGGGCAAACTCTAGGGCACAAGGTTCTCTATTTTGTGAAGGTTAGGAGAGCGTCATCAATTGTAAGTAGCTTTTCCTTTATCTTTTACAAAGAGGTTGTTTCCATAACTCGAACTCATAACCTTCCAATTACAAAGGAGTAACTGTACCAGTTACTCATCCTCTTGATGCCTCAATTGGTGGTTGTTGATAGGTATATACTCTTAACTCTTAGTGATGGGTCTATCGAATGACTCAAGGATCGTCTTGTTGTTAAAGGATACATACAAATCTACAGTATTTATTATTCTAAAACAATTTCTCCTGTGGCAAAAAAATGAAATCAATCTATATTTGTATCTCTTTAGTCATAACTTATTCTTGGCTTCTTTACTAACTTGACATAAAAATGCATTCCTGCATGGTGATCTAGAAGAAACAATCTATATGAAGCAACCTCCAGGGTTTGTTACTCAGGGGGAGTCTATGAAAGTGTGCTTATTTAAGAAATCTTTATAGAGTGTAAAACAATCTCCTAGATCATGGTGTGGAATAGACCAGTTGGTGTTTTATCAACACACAAGATTTGGTCAAATCCTATTGATCATATATGTTTATGATATTGTTATTATTGGTGATGATGAAAATGGAACTCACAGATTGAAGGAATTCTTGCAACAACAATTCTAAAAAAAGATCTTGATCTACTGAAGTATTTTTTGGAAATCAAATTTCAAGATATAAAAATGGTATTTCTCTCCCCCATCAGAAGTATGTTCTTGATCTCATAGAAGAAGCTGGATTGTTGGGATGTAAATTGGTGGATTCTCTAATGGATCCTAACATCAAACTTGATGTAAACCAGGGAGAACTTTTAAAAGTGTTAGGAAATTATAAGAGATTGATTGGGAAATTTAACTATCTTACAGTTACTAGGCCTAAAATTTCATTAAGTATAAGCATGGTGAGTCAATTTATGCAGTTCCCTTAGGCCAATCATTGGAATGCTACTATTCAAATCTTGAAATACCTCAAACGTAATCTTGCAAAATGACTTTTATATAAGAACCATATGCATTGTTCACTTTAGGCTTATAGTGATGTTGATTGGGCTAGTTCTATGACTAATCCAAGATCTATTATAGGTTATTGCATGTTTGTTTATAGCAATATAATTTCATGGAAAAGCAAAAAACAAATAGTGCTTTCTTATTCAAGTGCAAAATCAAAATATAGAGCCATGACATATACAACTCAAGAACTTGTCTGGGTAAAATGTATGTTGTAGGAACTTGGATCTCAAGAAATACAACCTATAAGCTAATGTGTGATAATCGAGCAGCTATTGACATCGCTTTTAATCCATTTTTTTTATGTAAGGACAAAGCTTATTGTGGTAGACTATCATTTTGTCAGAGCTAAGTTACAACAAAATGTGATAAAAACTATTTATGTAAATTCTAAGTACCAGTTGGCTAATCTATTCACCAAGGATTTAGTTGGAAGTTATGTAACAAAACTATGTAACAAGCTTGGAGTTTATGATATATATGTTTCAGTTTAAAGGGGATTATTAAAGATTATGATTTGATGTCACGACCTAAAATGGGCACGTATCCCTACGTGGGATTGAGGTTTCAAAATCCTAGATCACACATAAGCCTACCACTGGCAACAAAATAAATTCAAACCCCAAGAACGCAGCAAGTTTATACAATACAATAACAGTAGTGTGCATCAGAAATAAGTTTTACAACTCATGAAATCATGTCATTACAAACGCCATAATACAAGATAAATGAAAATAAAGAAAGAACATGCACAAACGTAGGTAAGCTGCAGCGGACTCATCACGGAAGTCACTACTTCGAAGTTGGTAATAGCTGACTTAAAAAAAATAAAGTTGAAAGGAGTCAAACCTCGCTAAGTAAGCTCATACCGTCCTATGTTAACCAATGCTATGCGTACAGTCATGCATGAGCATCAAAATACATACACATTATATTATACATCCAATAAAATCAACAACATAAATAAATTATGGGGGAGAATATCTGTAGGGCCCTAATCTCCAAGGGTAAGCCCTCACAACTCTAAACCTCGAATGGATGCTGGGAGCTATACATAACTAACAACCCAGCCATGCTCCTATACTCATGTAGTTGAAAGGCTCTCTTAATCCAAAGGGGCTGCAAGGAGCTAAGCATTACCAACAAACCAACCCTCACTCAAAGCGTCCAAAATCATAAACATCACAAATAAGGGTTCGATCGGAAGCTAAGCATCAACCAAGATCGACCCATATCATATCCCAATATTATAAACAATACAACTGTTGGACCCCAAATTTTTGCTTTCTTGAAATTATTTAGCATGATTTATGTGATTTATGATTTATGGTATAATTTGATTTTATTGAGAATATTTATGGAAAATTTGGA
>JANZLD010000002.1:27223278-27248840 GCA_026413575.1 Erythroxylum carthagenense | reverse complement strand
TTACCAGCTTGAGGGGGAGTGTGGGAAAATTAGTTCCTAATTAGTTCCTAATCTATAGGGATTTTATTCTGCTATTGATAGATTCTGCTATTGTATAGGGATTTTATATTGTATAGGATTTTATTTCCTTCTGCATGTACTAGGATTACCTTGTATAAATAGAGATGTAGTAGTCTTGCAATTCAATTCAATAGAATAGAATTATTGAGTTCTCTTATTCTACATTAATCGTAGACTCCTCGATTTCTAACATCTTGCTTGACAAGATTCTGGGCAATTAAAGCCAAATTGTGTGGGAGACAGAAGAAGAAGAAGAAGAGAACGTGTGGAAGGAAAAAATGTCAGCAATGAAGGCTGGAAAAATATGGCAATGAAGGCCAGAATATGGTCAGGTTATCGAACCTAAAGCTTTGATACCATGTCAGAAATTAAGCAGAAACTGTATTTCCTTATATGTATCTGTTATAGCACTACTAAGTATATATATATACAAAAACGTAGTATCCAAATCTGGTAGATACCCATAAATCATGGAGTATCTTATAATAATCTTGACCAATAATATCCTAACTTAAGGATACAATTTGTTATAATATATTTTCCTAAAATAGTCTCCTAACTATACGGTTTTTCCACATATAATAATTACCAAAAGGAAAATGTTCTAGTTACTACAAATAAAGGGAATAAAAGAATGTCTATTTAACAATTTCTAAGACATATGGATGCACAAAAGAGATAATTTCATAATTTTCAAGATATTGAGAATTATATAGTGCATGAAACCACACATTAGACTGCATTACCTGATTGAGTTCCTCTGTAGAGGAGACACATTCCAAAGCATGCATACAACCTGGTACGTCAGGTTGAATGATGGGATCACAAGATCCTACTTCGGGAGCCTTCATCCTTAGAAGAATATGCCAGCTAGAGAACAGCAATTGTCAGCTATCACAAGGAAACAAATGAAGTAAACTATGGGGGAATGAAGGCAATTTCCAAACGTCTGGCACAATTTTATTCAATCAGGAACAAGATGGAGAATGACAGATGATGCTCATCCCTCAAGTTAATTAGTGTTTCTTATGTAGGATGACTTTATAATCTTTAACCATATATAAGCTCAAAAAAAAAAACCAACTAATAAGAAAGAGACTCAGAGTGCTAGGATTAAACATCTTATCATGCCTGCATTAGGTAAAAGGCTACAAAACACTGAAATATGAAAAGTTGCATAAGAATAACATCAGCTCATTGAACTCTATATAATCTGATTGCACAGACAGCAAACTTCATGATGTCATTGCTTTATATTGAGAACTCTTAATTCAACAGCAGTGTCAACAATAACTAATTGATGAGAGTCTACAGCAACCAGGTTGGACTCACAAAGCATATACCTAAGAGAACAGATGAATGCTCCTTGTTGCATTTCTCCATCTAACCAAACATCTATATTTAAGTTTCACATCATATAAAGATAACACGACCATCTCTTTGCAGATACACACTTGACTGAACTTTTTCCTAAATGACAAAGAAGCTATATTCTAATTGCTAGAACAAAACAAAGTTGAATAAAATGGGACCTTTCCAATCCCAACAAATTATGGGTTACACGAAATAAGTTGCTTACTAACTTGTCTATCTTCATTTCCCTTGCTTTCATTATTCTATCCAGAATAGAGACCATAGAAACATGATCCACACTGGGATATTTCTTTCCCTGCGCAGTAGTAAAGAATGATGTGTGTCATCTCGGCTTTTCAGGTAAATGGTCTCATTGCTCAATCACTACTCCATTCAGCAAAGCTAGTATTTGCAGTACACATAGGGAATGCCTTAAAATTCTTATTTATGTTTAGTTTGAACACAGAATCGTAGGAAAAGAAGAAGTAGCTCAACACCAACAGTATCTTTGCCTGCTTCTCAATAACAACGCCAAATGCAACAAATTCGATAGTCTTACAACATTTAGCAGCATTATTTACCACCTAAACAGTTGTATCAATTTTATCCCTTCTCATTGGTCAAGAAGTTATGTTCTTTGTTTCCAGAATTCTAGAAACCTTGATGTAATTAGAAGTTGGGTAGCTCGAAAATTTTATTTATGTTCTGCATGCGGATTAAATTTGGAATATGCATGGAAAGTCATGAATTCCCTTAAAGAAAAACTTTTATTATCACAGATGAGAAATTGTACAAGTGCACAAGAAACAGTAGCAACAATAAGCACCACCGGAGGATCAGTGGACAATTGATGCTAAGCAAACCATAAACCAGGAAGGGAACTGGATTCTTTTCATCAAAGATGAGATTTCTGCGAGACATCAACTTGAAAATATCAATTGTAAAAGCAAAATTCTTCATATTGTGCCAAAGTGTTGTGGCCACCGCTTTGCATAAAGCCCAAAAGTCAAGGAAAGATGAAATTTGCAAAATCCTTGACCTCCTGACCAATTTGCATTGAATTTAATCTAATACTAATGAGAAGAGAGAGTGAAGAAAAAAAAATCAAAACCTAGCAATGTATTTATTGTATGGCTTCCCAATCATTTCAAGTTTTCAACTTATGGGCTTCCAGGCCAGTAGTTACGAAGTGGATTATATAATAGCACATTTTCTTCTCCCAATTTGCAGATGATAGACAATCCTCCATGTCTAGCATGAAAAGTTCTCTTCTTCCTAATTTCTTTGAAGGAAAACACAAGAAGAATCACAACGAATTAGCCTGGGAAAACCAAATTGTTTAGAGGCATTACCCATCCCAATGAAAATCCAATGTTGTTGCTGGATCCAAATGTTAAAGGAGCAATTGCAGGCGGCATTGGTAATTTGAGATCACAAATGGCTCCTACAACCAGATTAACTGAAATATCTCTCCCGACAACCTTAAAATTTGAAGTATGTTAGCTCAAGAAATGATGCTGAAAAGAATTAAGGGAAGACACTAACTCTGGAACTGAAAATATTATTTGGCAGTGTGTGGACTAGCTTCCAAAAGCTACTCTATAAACAAATTAGTATGTTATAACCATAATATATAATACCATATAATGCACGTTGTTTCCCAACGATTAAGCCAACTACAATGGCAATGTTTAAGTCTAATAAAACTGATGTACTAACAACTAACCTAAATTGAATATCCGGTTCTACCATAAATAAGATACCTCCTCCTCATTTAAAGCAAGCTTAACACTGAAATTCATATAGACATCTATGGACTTATTTCTTATGAAACTACTCTTGTGGATAGAGTTTTAACTCGTAAATCCCCACTGAATCATCTCCAATCAATATAAGATCATTTTCATAGGCAATCATTAAGATAAGTCACTAGAACCACACTTGGAATTTAAATTTGACATAAGAAATTGGTAGTTTGATTTCAACTGCAAACTTCTTGACCTCTATAGTATCATGTCATGGAACGACTAAACTATAAAACTTCTGCCATTAGGTTAGGCTCAAGAATGGATCATATACTAACTGCAACAATCTAATTATTCCATTGAAATACTTGGCGTGCTCAAGGAAATTGTTTCTACGTCAAAAATCAGTAAAACTTAATTTATCCAAAATTCAATTTGCAATGATAATACTTCACACTGAACTAATTGAATAAAGATAACAACCAAATTAAATCTTACTACTATTCTTAATCTCTGCAGAATTTCAACTGCAAATGTGTCACCATTGTGCTTTAGATTTTCTAAATTATGATAGACCCTCTGAAGCACGTTGCCAGGGTCCTCTTCAAGCAAGTTCAAAACCTGCAATACGAATATGCCTAAACGCAAAGTCTCACTTGAAGATAATTGCAGTTTGGAATTCTTCTGCAATAAATATCATGAAGGAAAAATGACCTGATTCCTGTTTAGGACGCTGGAAAACATATCAATCAAGTTCTCTCCTGGTTCAACTTTTGTATCAATAAAGACCAAAACTGGACATTTAGGCGTGTTGACAGCATTTTTGATGGCTGATTCCACCGAAAGTAAATAATCAGGGATGTAGAAGTTCTCCAGGAACTGGTTGGACCTAAAATTTCAAGCCTTGTTATGATTATGATGCAACAAATGCACCGTGAGATTTGAAAATGTGAATCATATTTGCACTAATACTAGTTAAGGAAACTAAAATCAAAATGAGACGAAAGAAATACTCAGTCACTACAATTCTTCTGGGGATGATCTTGGCAAGTGTCTTAGCAGCTAATGGAAGTCCGCCGCATTGTTGTTTAATTTCATCCTTGATTGCATCCAAAGTTGGATGGTTTATCATATCTTTTACCTCCACAGACTCCTCAAAAATCTTCCAACAATTTGATTCATCCAGAGGTGAAACATGAAGTAAGTTCTCCTCACCCACAATCATCCTTGCTACCTCCTTCAACCTACTAATCACAATGACCACGCCGCCACAATTCCTGGGCAATCCTTGTGAGAAATGACCCCTGATACTTCCCATATCTTCACCTTCTTCTTCTCCAACTTCATTTTCTACTTTAGACAATGATCTACTTCCCAGGTCTTTCAGCAAGCCATGAACTTTCCAGACGTCATCCAGCACGATCAAGTACCTCTCATCGGACAATAAGCTATTTAGAATACCCAAAATCTCCATAACTGGAGCTTCGACATCCAACTTGTCCAATTCATAATCCAACTCCTTGAGAGCTAACTTCACAATTTTGTCCCCAGCAGTCAAATCTGACAGAGAGACCCAAACCCTGCGGGGAAACTCTTCTCTCACCCTTTCACAACTGAAAACCTCCCGCACAAGCGTCGTCTTCCCTGAGCCACCCATCCCATAAATTCCCAACACCCTGAACCCAATGTCAACATGGGATTTGTTATCAAAAAGTTTCGCTTCAACATCCGCAATATAGCCATCTAATCCAACAATCTGAGAACCATTTTCTAATAAAATGCACACCAAATCTTCTGATACTTCCTGTTTTTGTTGCTTGTTTAAAATTCTCCGAAAGTCTTCTTGAATGGAGGCCAACTGAGCCTTCATCTTTCTAACGAAGCGAAATTCTGTAACAGGGTTGAGGTGCATGAAAGTAGAGTGATTCTTGAGGGCCTTGATCTGTTGGCACTGCACAAAAATTCTGAACTCGGTAATGGCATTGTTGAGTTCGTAAAGCAATGGCGAAAGTTCTAGGGCAGTGTGTGAGTGAATCTTCTTGTGTATCTCTCGTTCCATCAATCTAATGGTGGGCTTCAAATGAGAATGGTGAAAGTTGGAAAGTAGAGGCGATGCTTTTGACAGCTCGGACTCTACTTCTTGTAAAGAAGTCAGAAACTTGTGCCATAGGAACTCTGCTACGTCCCCTGCCATGGCAGAAGCCGTCTTCGACTCCTCTGCTCGAGTCAACTATGGCTGTTTGATTGACTCTCCATGAATTATTTGGTATTCATAAGCCAATATCCACAGTACCAAAATATACATTATATTTAGAACATTAACTAAACAATAAATGTACATATCTACCCCTAAAAAAAATAATTAAATAAATGTACATATCTTGCACAATATTTTTATTCATTTTTTCTATTCAAAAGGCCATAACCTATCAATATTAAACAATCTTATGCAAGACAGAGCTAACGGTAGAAGACCCTTTGGTGAACTATTGCCACACATCCACGGCAACAACGCACATTCTCACCATATGTTTATATTTATAACATGTTCTACTCTAAAGGATATTATGAGGCTAACTGTGTCATTTCATAATTGTAATGAATTATGATTTAATAGGCCAATCTATAGTTATTAAGGTACTATTATGTACCTCAAATGCGATTAGTAAATCATTAGTTATTAAACATACATTAGGCGATTCAATTAATTGTTGTGAATATAGAATTAATGTTGTGATTATGTTAGTTACACTTTTAACATTCTCCCACTTGGACAATATATTCAAATCACTATACCAATATCCATCATCTAAAGACAATCAAATAAATCATATGCAATATCATATCGACAAGATATATTTACTACATATGATCAGGCCCTGGAGATATTCAAAAACAACAATAATCATTAAAAAAACATGCATGCAATACAATAATTGAGAATATGCATTTGTATTTTTTGTACCTGTCATTTCGTCAAACTATATATATGTACATCAAATGACTACAAATATCATTATGCATGTTTCATATATACAAGTCATAAGCAATCCGTACAAAGTACTAACATGTTCAATATAAAATAACAAACTCCCACCAATCTTATCAAGCTAGGCTCTTAACAATCTCATTCGGGAGACGTGTTCTGCAAACACACATATAAGTAAGCCTTTTGTAAGTGGATATGCTAACATGCTAGCTGTAGGTGTATACTCAGCAGTAATGAAGGATTCAACGACTTTCTCTTTAACAAAATAGTAGTTTATATCAATATGATTTAAGCGAGAAGTACTTCTAGTATTCTTAGAGAAAGCTACAACGACGGAGTTATCATAATACAATTTCAGTGGACTCAAAATAGAATCTACAATATCCAATGCTGAAATGAAATTCCGTAGCTATATTGCTTGACAAGCGGCCTCATAACACATTATATTCTCTGCCTCCATTATAGAGGATAGTGTCTGTTTGATACTTTTCTATGATACAGCTCCTCCAGCCATCATATAGATGTAGCATAAAGTGAACTTTTTATCATCCACACATCCTGCATAATTAGTGTCACTAAACCTAACTATATCAAGATTATCAGATTGTCGATAAGTCAATATATGATCCTTGCTACCCTAAAGATACTTTATGACTTTCTTGGCCGCTTTCCAATGGATAAGTCCAGGATCACTTAAGTTTCTTCCTAACATGCCTACAACAAAACAATATCAAAGTATGTGCATACTTGAGCATACATCAGACTACCTACAAGTGACGCATAAGGAACGACTTTCATTTCATCTCTCTCTTTATCAAATTGTGGTCATTGGACCTTTAAGAAATTGTCACCCTTCACTATTGGTGCCTTTCCAGGAGAACAAGAATGTATATCGAATCTTTTCAAGATCCGATCAATGTAAGTCCTTTGAGATAATCGAAGAATCTCATTAGCTCTATCTCGAAGAATATGAATTACAAGTACATAAGAGGCCTCACTAAGATTCTTTATATCAAAATGGCCAAATAATAGTTATTTTGTCTCAAATAATAGATCAGTATCATTAGAAGCAAGGAGAATGTCATCAACATATACTACGAGAAAAATGAAACTGCTCCCACTGAAGTTCGTATATATATATTGATCAACTACATTCTCCTTGAAGCTATTTACAATGACAACCATGTCAAACTTGATATACCACTGCCTTGATGCTTGTTTTAACCCATAGATAGACTTCTTGAGCTTACATGTGTTCTTTACCTTTCATCTCAAAACTAATTGGTTGAGTCATATAAACATCTTCAAACAAATCTCCATTCAAGAAGGTTATCTTCACTTCCATTTGATTGAGTTTCAAATCAAAATGGGTCATTATAGCCATGATAATTTGTAGTGAATCTTTGGTAGAAAATGGTGAGAAGGTTTCTTTGAAATCAATCCCTTCTCTTTGGCCATAACCTTTAGTCACAAGTCGAGCTTTATACCTTTCTACTTGTTTATTTGAGTCATGTTTAATTTTGTAAACTTTTAGGTAATTCAACCAACTCCCAAACTCCATTTGTGACATAGAACCTAATTTATCTTCCATTGCATTCTTCCACAACATAGATTAAGGACTATTTATATCTTTTTGATAACTGACTAGTTCAGTATTATCTCCCATATCAAACTCATGTTCCTACAAATAGATAATCTAGTCATCAGGAATGACATGTATGTGTGCTCTTTGTGATCTCCTCACAATAACTTCATCATCCCTAGTATCAATGACTTCATCCTATACTTGATTTTGAGGTTTATCATAATATTCTACGGGAATTTGTTCAATCATAAGGACATCAATAGGAGCGGAAGTGACAGGTACATGGATTAGAATACGTTCTTCCCTAAATACAATTTCTCTTGACCCTTAACTTGAATCAAATTCATCTTCAAAATTGATAGCTCTATTTAATTCTATGATTTTGGTCATGTGAGATGGCTAGTAGAATCTAAAACCCTTTCATCCAATAGTGTAGCCTACAAAGTAGCCGCTAATAGTTTTCAGATCAAGCTTGTTAGATTGTGGATTATAGGGCCTTACTTTTGCTTTGCATCCCCAAACTTGAAAATGGTGTAAGTTTGGTTTCTTACTTGACTATAACCTATATGGAGTCTTTAGGATTGACTTGCTAGGTACTTGATTCAAGATATAAGTGGTTGTCTTCACCCCCACAAAAATTCTAATAAGCTAAAATTAATTAACATACATCGTAACATATCAAGAAGTGTGTGGTTTCTTCTTTCAGCGATTCCATTTTGTTGATGTTCTTAACATTGTATATTTTGATTCAATACCACATTCTTACAAATATCTAGCAAAAGGCCCTGGATTCCTTCTACTCTTATAATGCCAATAATACTCTACCTCTATCAAAATTAACTACCTTAATTTTCTTCCGCTATTGAAGCTTAATATTTGTCTTGAAAATCTTAAACGCATCCAAAGATTTAAATTTTTCACAAATGAGCTCCACATGACCATACTAGGAAAAATCATCAATAAAAGTGATGAAGTATTTATAACTAACCATAGCATGTGGAATAAATGGTCCACATATATCAGTATGAATCAACTTCAACAATTTTGAGCACTTGTTTTTTTTTTTACTTTTTCTAACCTTGGCGGTCTACTTTCCTTTAATACAATCAACACAAGCAGTGAAATTTGAAAAATTAAGATCTTGAAGTACTCCATCTTTTACTAACCTCTCCATTCTGTCTCTAGAAATATGACCTAAACGTTTGTGCCATGACATAGAAGATCTCAAATCCAACCTCATATGTTTAGAACCAAAATCATTATTAAGAGAAGAGGAAGAAGCAAAAGTAACAACCCCATTCAACTCAAGTGTATAAATTTTCACATAAAATTTCATTTCCTACCAAAAGAGAGTAACAATACAAAGTCAATTTTCTAGTTTCAAAAAGAAGACTATAACCTAGTCTATCCAAAATAGATACAAAATTCAAATTCCTCCTAATAGAGGGTAAATAAGCAGCATCATGTAACTCCAAAAGATGTCTTGTATTCTACTATAGTCTAACTGTCCCAAAAATTTAACTTGGACTTTGGTATCATCTCCCATGTACATATGCTACTTAGAATTAATCGGCCTTCTTTGACTTGCCAGTTTCTACAAGGAATTCGTAACTTGAATTGTTGCTCTAATATCTAACCACCAAGTATTTGAGGGCTCTTCAATAATATTGGACTCTAAACAAACCATCACAAGACAATTACCTTTCTTCTCTATGTGAGCTTTGAGCTTTCGGCAATCAGCTTTCTTGTACCCAAAAATTTGAAAAAATTGCATTTCCCTTTGAAAAATTTATTCTTCTGACTAATAGAAGATGAGACCCCCTATCTACTTCCTGAAGGACTAACAACGTTCTTCTTGAAAAGCTTTTGGGCAGTTGAGCTATTAGAAGTGAACTTTCTCTTTTGATAATTGTTATGGTTTGTCATCATAGAGATGCTTCTTGCCTTTCCTTTTTTTCATGTGATCCTCTTCCTTGGCAAAAATAGCAATCAACACCTTAACAGTCCATTGTTCTTTTTTAGTATTATAGTTTGATCTGATCGAATTAAATTTAGAAGGTAGAGCCCCCATCACAAACCATACCATGTAATCCTCACCAAGGTCCATATCCATAGACTTAAGCTTATGGTAACAACACATGAGCTTACCGATGTGAGCCCAAATGTCACTTGTACCATCATAAATGGTATGATGAAACATGTTCAAGTACTCATTCTTCTCAGTCTTTGAGAACTTCTTGTAGTACTTCTTAATGGTAGCAAGAAAACCCTTTGCACTATTAGCCTTGGGAATACTATCACGAATGGATTCATCCATTTGATGCCTCATAATCATCAAGCAACATCGATTAGAATATTCCCACTCCTCATAGGATTTCTTATCCTTCTCAGTAGCATCATCAGTGGGTTTAAGTAGTGTATCAATTCTTAAGGCCAAGGCCATTTGCGCGATAGTGAAATTCATCATGAGAGATTCAACCCACTGCTTATGGTTTGTTCCATTCAGCATCAAGATGATATGGACTCTCGAATTGCTTAAAGTTGAATGACAACCAAGAGTAATAAACATGATATGCATGTTGAAATATAATCATGCAATTTGTGCTCTTTTTCTTAAAATTAATTATATCATTCATGATAGAGTTCCTTAAACAAATATAAAACTCATTCACAGGTAAGAACAATTTATTAAATATTACAACCAAATCATCAATGTACTATCGAAAGGATAGAAAAATTGTGCAGTTCATAATATTTCAATAAAATTTCTTTACCATATTAAGCATCCTACCAAGTAGTAATTATCAACAGGACAATTAATTACCGTATGGATGTTAATGTTATTTTAGAGAAAAATACAAAATTTAAACATATATTAATATTTAAAAATTCCTCGTCATAAATAGTTTTACATGCTTAATTTTACAAGTAGTAAAAATAAGCATTAACTATTGTCAACAAATAATCATATTTATGCCACAATAAAGTTTAAAACAATTATAATTATAAGATAAAATCACTGACTAATCTTGTGCATAAACATATGAAAAGATAGAATAAAAAATGAAGCAAAATAATGAAAAAATGGTCCAAAAATAACCATTTATGTGCCCCCATGCGCTATTGTACAAAATTTTTATTAATAATTTTTATTTATTATTTTATCAGGGTTTGGTACGACACCGTATAGGTCGTCCTTAATCTTCAATCAGGCATGCAAGTCAACCCGCAGGCGCATGAGTCTGATCCACTGAAACTCGGCCTCGGATCGCCCATTTCTAACGAGACTGGAGGTGTTTTCTTCCATTTTTCATGCTATATAGATTTCCAATACCCATTTCAGCAGAAAATAGTCTAGAATTCAAAAGCTTATATCCTATTTCGACCATTAACAAACTCCTGAAAATTTTCAAAAAATCTCAACCAAAATTGAGATTCATTTGCCTAAAACAATGTTAAAAGTCAATAACAATAACCAATAATATTTTCTACATCTTCAATGCATCATTTCGAGATCATTCATGCCAAAAGAACATATTTGAAAAAAGGATTTTATACCCAAATACAAACCCTAAAATCAAATGAACATGAAGCTTTGATACCAATAGTTATTCATAAATACAGTTAGCAATAATCACAATATCAAGATCCACATTCTGTTTAAAGCATTAACTAGAGAATAAATGTACATACCTCTAATGTTGGGCATAGTATATTAATTCATTTTCTTCATTCAAAAGACCATAACCTATCAATATTCAATAAACATATGCAAAGAGAGCTTATGGTAGAATTTTGTTGAACTATCACCACACACATCCATGGCAACAACGCACATTATCACCATATGTTATATTTATAACATGTTCTATCCTAAGGGATAGAATAAGGCTAATTATGTCATTTCATAATTGTGATGAACTATGATTTAATGGGCCAACCTATAGTTATTAGGGTACTACCATGTGCCTTAAATATAATTAGTAAATTATTAGCCATCCCATTATAGTTATTAAACATACATTAGGCAATTCAATTAATGGTTGTGAATATGGAATTAATGTTCTGATTATATTAGTCCATATACTTCTAACATTATTTATGTTCTCACAGGATAGCTTAGCTATTGAGATACAATAGTCAGGAGTTTTATTGGTTGTCGTATTTGTTTAAGCAAGTGAAAGCATAAAAAAATCCAAACTTAGGGGATTTGTTTTGTCCTTTACTTGCCAAAGGTCCAAGTCATTAGGGATTCCTTCTTTAGTGTTTAGTCTGTGTTTGAGTGGGTATTTGAATCTTTAGAAGTGGAAGAACATTGCAATTCAAAGAAATGTAGAGAGGTTTGTGACAGCTTTGCATGGACAGTTGCTTCAGGCAATGAATCTAACTGTTAATGAAGAGGATCCACTTGCTTCAAGCTTCCTCACCATTGAGGCCAACTTGAGGATTTGAAGTTGAATATCTGAGAAGACAACCTCTCGATAAGGTTTAATTCTTTGGAATAAGAAGTTCACAAAGTATTCTTCCAAGTTAAACAAGGACAAGTCACCGATTTGTTACACGCTCACTTATTGTCTCTTGGCTAAAACATCGACAAGTTGAATAATGCCCTCCATGGATCAGCTCCTAAAGAAATCATTTCCAAGTTGAGAGACAAGATCTCTCGACTTGATGAGTATGATATACATGAAAATCAACCATATACGTGTCTATTATAATAAAAATATAACCCTTCTAAAGTTTAAGTAAATGCAATTAGATGGTGTGTACAGAAAAAAGCTAAAACTTAGGGACTCAGTACCCTTTCATAGATTTTATAGTCCCTGTTGTCTTTCATCAAAATAACATAAAGAGATGGTTGGTAGTGGATAGACATGAGGATTCAAAAAGAAAGACAACAGACACGACCCATCAAAAATTGTGAAACTGTTGGGTAACCAACAAACAACAGTCTCCCACTTAGGTCGTAGATGTAAGCTAAAAGTCATGAAACCTCTACGCAATGAAAAAAACCAAATGCATGAATCATAGTGATAAGTCCTCTAAATGTGAGTATTATCTTTCATGTATCACGATGCATCATATTCCGTATTCCACTTTAACTATATGAATAAACCTTTATGTTTATTCTAGGTGCATAGTAATTGTTATCTCAAAATAAAAATGTGTACACCAAAATGAGAAAACAACAAAATTAATAAGAGTTTTGTGAAAGTGCGTGCAATAAATCACATAATAAAATCGATTCCTATTCTAACAACATGATCCTTAAAACTCTTTAGTAGCATATCTTTTGTTAAAGGATCAACAATCATTAATTTAGTGCTAATGTGTTCAATGACCACTTTGTTCTCTTTGACATGTTCCCTAATGGTCAAATACTTTATGTTGATGTACTTACTTCAACTACCACTCTTGTTATTTTTGGCCAAGAAAATTACAGCTGAATTATCATAGTACATTCTTAATGACTTAGAAATGAAATCTACAATTCTAAGCCTATATATGAAACTCTTAAACTATACATGACGTGAGGTAGTCTCAAAATAAGAAACGAACTCAGCTTCTATGGTGGAAGTAGCAGTCAAAGTCTGCTTTGAACTCATCCAAGATATGACTCCACTGGCAAACATAAACACGTATCCAGACTTTTATGAATCAACATAACCAGCAAAGTTTGAATCCGAGTAGCCAGCTACTTCGAGATTGTTAATTCCTCTATACATAAGCATATCATCTTTGGTCCTTTGAAGGTATCTCATCATTTTTTTGGCAACTTTACCAGGGTGACTCTGACATCTCCCTAATATTTCAACAACAATTATAATGTTAGGTATTATACAAACCTAAGCATACATTAGGCTTCATACTATAGAAGCATATGGAATGTTTTTTATTTGTTTCCTTTCAAGCTCATTTTTCGGGCACTGGTTCAAATTGAACCTGTCACCTTTCACAATAGGTGTTATATTCGATGAACAATCTTTTATCCAAAATCTCTCTAAGACCTTATTAGTATAGGTTTCTTAGGATAAACCCAAAATGTATTGATTTCTATCCCTATGAGTCTTAATATCAATGACATAAGATACCTCACCCATATCCTTCATATCAAAATTCTTATAAAGAAATTGTTTCACCTCATATAGTAAACCCCTGCCAATGGTGGCAAATGGAATATCATCCATATATAGAACAAGGAAACAAATCTTACTCCCACTAACTTTCTAATATATGCATTGATCCATGATATTCTCTGCAAAACCATATGAAGAGATAATATCATGGAATTTCAAATACCATTGACGGAAGGCTTGTTTCAATCTCTATATGAATTTCTTAAGCTTACACATTAAAAACTCACCATCACTAGAGGAGAATCCTTCCAGTCGCTTCATATAAACCTCTTCCTCTAGGTCTCCATTTAGGAACGTTAATTTCACATCCATTTGATGTAATTCTAGATCAAAATGGGCAACTAATGTCATAATTACTCGTAAGAAATCCTTCTTAAATATAGGAGAACAGGTCTATGCATAATCGGTTCCTTCTTGTTAAGTAAATCTTTTAGCAACAAGTCTGGCTTTATATCTTTCAATGTTGCCTATTAAGTCCCTTTTTATCCTGAAGACCCATTTACATCTAATGGCCTTTATACCACTAGGCAACTCGTCAAGATCCCAAACTTTGTTAGATGATGTAGAATTTATCTCATCTATCATGACATGGTACCACAATTGAGATTCATTACAACTCATGGCTTATGAAAACATTTTAGGGTCATTTTCGGCTCCAATATTATAATCATCTTTTTGTAAACACACAACATAATCAATAGGTATTGCTGATTTCTTCTCTCTAGTTAATCTTCTTAATGTTGTATTAGCGCCTTACTATGGAGGAGCTTGTATAACTTGTTACTCAATAACCTTAGGTGACTGCTGAACAATCGGATCTACTAAATTGTCATCAACAACTTATGAAACTTCAATGATTGGTTGTTCAACATGCGTTTGACTTTGAGGGATGCTATGAATGACAATCAATCTATTACTTGAAGTAGGAATTTGTATTTCACAATGATCCTTCTCAAGAACTAAGTCCTAAGATTGATCACTCCCATTGATGAAGTCATTCTCAAGAAACTTTGCATTTCTTGATTCCATAAACCTAGTACTATGAGATGGACAATAAAAAATGTGCCCTTTGACCTTTTCAACATATCCAGTGAAATAGCCACTTATAGTCCTCGGATCCAGTTACTTTTCGTATGGATTATGTACTCTTACTTCAAACAGGCATCCTAAACATGGTCACAAACTAGGTTTTTAGCCTTTCCATAACTCAAATGATGTTTTTGAAATAGCCTTTGTCTATAAGGATTTAGAAAGTTTAGAGTTGTTAAGTATACTCCGCACCATGACTAATAATGTTTGGTTTCTTTTTTTTGTTACACCATTTTAGCCTGGAGACCTAGGCATGGTGTATTAAGCTACTATCCCATGATCCTAAAAAAGCTTCACAAATGGACTAGGTGTTTGTCCATCCTTAATGTATCTACCATAAAATTCTCAACCTCTATCTAATCTCACGGTCTTTATTTGCTTACTACATTGTCTCTCTGCTTTTGTTTTAAATACCTTAAAGGCATGTAATGCTTCGTTATTGTTAGGAAGCAAGTAGAGGTATATATTTCTAAAATCTTCTGTAAATGAGATGAAGCATTTCTGACCATACGAGTCTATTTTTGGACTACTAATGTTTATATGTATTACCTATAATGTTTCTAAACTCCTTTTGGCACCTTTATTTTTCGTATTGGTCTGCTTTCCTTCGATGCAGTCCACATAAACATCAAAGTCAGTAAAATCCAAAGTATTAAGTACTCCTTCATTCATTAATCTTTTAATTCTTTCAAAGGAAATATGTCCCAATATTTGGTGCCACAACATAAAGGATTATTCATTCATAACACATCTTTTAATACTAGCATTATTATGGACATGCATTGTATTATGAAAAATATTTTCTTGCAAATTAATTTGAAAAAGACTATCAATTATTGTGCCCTTCCCAATAAGATTAGATCCATGCTATAAACCAAATAATGTATTTGAAAAGTTAAAGAAATATCCCAAATGTATAAGTCTTGGAACTGAAGTCAAATTTCTAGAGAAAATTGGAATGTAAAATATTCTTTCCAAATACAAAACAAAACCATAATTCAAAACTAATTTACATGTCCCAAAGAATTCCATATGTGAACGCATCTTGTTGTCTGAATAGATGCATTGTTCACTGTCCATTGGTTTCTTGTGGTTTAGAAAACCCTGCAAGATATTAGAAATATGAATTTTAGAACCAGAATCAATCCACCAAGTGTTATGACAAACATGAACCATATTAGATTCATAACAAACAAATGAGATTAAAATACCTTTCTTTATAAGCCAAGCCTTAAGTTTGGCACAATTCTTCTTTATATGCCCTTTCTTTTTGTAGTAGCGACACTTGGGATTGAAATCCTTTTTGATCTCAGTATGGATTGGTATTTTACCCTTTCCTTTTTGTCTGGCTTGCCCTCTATTCCTTCCTTTTGTGGCCATATGTGCACTTTCACCCAATTCTATTATCAACCTCCCTTCCTCTTGAACACCCATAGTTAGCAGTTCATTGATAGACCATTTATCCTTATGTGTGTTATAAGAAATTTTTAAAGGGTCCATATGGAGGTGGAAGGAAATTAAGTATGTAATGCATAAGGAAAGACTCGGACATCTTAACCTTAAGAGACTTAGTTGAGTCGCAATGTTCCTCATTCGCGTGATTTGTTCACGCATACATCTAACACTTGTGAGCTTCATTGATGATAATTTTGTCATTAAGGTGTTGGTAGGGCCCTATCTGAAGACTCAAACTGTTTATCAATATCCTTTAATAGATTCCTAACATGATTACACTCTCTAATAGAACTATGAATACTAACGTAGATTCTGGTCTTTATGTATATCATATTAAGGTAATTAGATCACTCCCAACATTCATAAAGAGCAATTTTAACCTGAATGTTAGTTTCAGTAGGTGCAAATGGTTCATCTTTCTAGATAGCATAATTAATGTCCATCTATCCTAATTGGAGGAGAATCCTCTCTTTGCATATTTTATAGCTATCATCATTCAATTCAGGAATATCACATTGAATATCAGAAAATTCACAAATTGAATAACTGCAAAAAATTCAAATAAACGTGCTCGTGTTATTAAATTTGTTAAAGCAAAGAAAGATGTATCAGTTTTATCAATGTTAAAACATGAAATCATATTTCAAATGTGACAATTAAAATTGCATGTGGGCTAAGTTTTAATCAAAAGATTCATACATAACCTTTATAATGAAACTATCAAATTATATTCATTTTCTTAATATCTGTGAATAAATTAATAAAAAAGATAATTTACTATTCTGTCCTAATTAACCATGCGAATATAATAAATCTTCATGTGGGATAAGATTTATTATATTTGAATATGATTAATTACAATTTGTGTCATTTTACTAGATGTGATCCATAGCACTTGATATATATTTTTTCTTAATCAAAGATGTTGTGGCTAATTTTCAATTAATTAAAATTATTTTGATCGCATGATACCTCATTTTATGCAAAATATGAATAATAGAGGTTCTACATAATCTTTTAAAATTTATTAATCATGCATCAATATCACATATTTGCATAAAATAAATATATACATGAATTTAAAATCAAACAATGATTTAAATCATACAATTTAATAAAATTGGGCTACTCTATCAAAGCTGAAATGTTTATGGGTTTTTATATGTAAATACAAAATAAATATAGACTATAATGTAAATACAGTATACAGTGGCGGAAGACGTGTATGAACGGAAGCATTTAACACTGTCTTTTGTTCACTTCCATTTGTGGCTGACCAAACAATTTATTATTTCCAATGAGCCCCACAGAATATAACCCTCGATGTTTTAGAATTCATGCAAAGGTTTTAAAGTGGGTCCACAAGTACAAGATTCTCCAGAATTCATGTTTGTCCAGAACCAGAATACATGCAACAATTAAAGCAATGGTGGGCCCATGGAAAGTTTTTGAGTTTCAAAAATTATGTTTATGCTTTATAAACTAAATCTTGCAATAATGGCCCACGAAAACAACGTTTTTACAACATTTTCAAAGTACTCAATGCTCTTTTACAGATTTTATGCTCCATGTTGTCTTCAATCAAATAAACAAAAGGAGATAGTAATTAGTGGACAGACGTGAGGTTGCAAAAAAGAAAGGCAACAGACAAGACCCATCAAAAATGGTGAAACTGTTAGGTAACTAATGGACAACAGAGGAGACTTCGGGTCCCAAACTGCATAAGTGGCGTCAACTAGACGTTGAAGAGCATATTCTTACAAAGTTCTATTCTTCTGAATCTTAGGGTAACTTACTCGTCTTGATATTTTCAGATTAAGGATGTGTGATTTCTGTCATTCTTAATCTTCCCAGAAAATGATGTTGTTAAAGGAAGGCCTTTGATTCACTGCGACTGAATATAAGACGACCGAGGAGGCTGGAGAAGGTATTTTTAAGAGACTTTTGGAGTTGGAACTTATTCAACCTCACAATGGAACATCTAACAAGCCACCCCACCCCCAATTGTGAATGCTTGTACAATGCATCCCTGGACCGGTTTCATGTTGGTCTATCTGGAAAAAAAAGCTTGAGTTCTTGAATTTCAGTCCATCAGGTGTACCGTTTCTTATATCAATATCATGTTGGGCATGATTAGTTTCAGGTAATTGAAGTCTTTCCAACATTAACCAGAGTTCCTTTGGTGTTAATGCCATAAGAGTAGATAGTCTTTTACATTCCAAGAGATTATAAATTCATGAAGAATCATCCTCTATGTCAATTTATAATTGATGTTTAATAACGGTGATCACTAGATCACATTCTAGAGACTTATCTTATCTTGCTTTTATTTTTCAAATTGAGATTAAGACTACAAAAGAAGTTATAAGTGATGAAAGTTGAGTTGTTGCTATAAATGAAGAATTAAACCAATGTGATAAAAGTAAGATTTGGATTTTAGTACCTAGACTTAGATACTACCATATCATAAATATCAAATAGGTGTTCAGAAACAAATTAGACCAAGGAAGTACTAGTATGAGCAACAAAGTTAGACTGATAGCTAAAAGGTGTGATCATGAGTTTTAAGAAAACTTTTGTACTAGCAGAGCTAGATTAAAAGCTACTAAATTTTTACTTGCAATTATACATTACATTAATTTTAAATTATTCAATGGATGCTAAAAGTGTATTTTTAAATAATTTTATTTAAGAAAAAAATTTATATTGACCATCCTACCAGTTTTGAAATTCATTATGCACCTAACCATGTTTATAAACTCTTCAAAGATTTATATGGTTAAAAAAAAAGCTCCTATAACTTGGTACGGTTGGTTTTACTAAAGGCAATGTTGAAATAACTCTTTTCATTAGAAAGCATAGGTATGATTATTTATTTTTAAATTTTATGTTGATCATATTATTTCTAGTACAACTAATGAAAGCTTGTGTAAATAATTTTCCAAGTATATGAGAAGAAAATTTGAGATGAGTATAATGAGAGAGCTCAACTTCTTTTTTGAACCCCAAATTATATCATAAATAGTGTACTAGTTTTGGTACCGGTACCAGTCAATACCGAGTATAATTTTAGGTAGTCTTTTTAAAATTACAAAATAGTTCATATTTTTTTATATAATTGCAAAATAGTCTTTCAATAAATTGTGCTATATAATTTTAATTTTACTTCAACCATGTCTAAAAAAATCATCATAATATAAAATTGATATAATAACTCTCTTCATTTTTGTTAATATTACTTTTCACATATTATATAAACAATATGCATAATTAGTATAAGAAAAAGGTCATTTAATTTTCATAGAGATAAAATAACAAAAATACAAAGTACTTACAATAGTACAACTGACTACATCAAATCATTATATGGTAAGAATAATATAGATCTATAAGCATTATAACAAGAGTTCATACTGAAGAACCCAGTAAAAATAAAAGTGAGACCTAAAATAAAAATATTTACAATCAAAAGTTATTTCTATTGCATATATGAAATTTAACACATGCATAAAATACAAGTTAAACTAAAAGAAAAGAGGAAAAAAATTAAACTTCATTCAATGACATATTTACTGAAATCACACTGGTTCATCAATAAGAGAAGTCTCATTATCACCATCATCAAAACTTATTAGACCAAATGCATGTCAATACTTTCCTATCCAAGGTTATCTTTTAAGTCTATCTTATCTATGAAACTTGGATTGTTAGAAATATAATCCACCAAAAGATCAATATAGTCAAGGAAAGTTAGATATGTATAATTATCTTTTTATTAAGGATCAAAGCAAATAAATAAAATTAAATTATTAAAAAATTACAAAAAATTATATTCAACTTAATAATTGTAATAATGTACTTTTCACGAAGCTTTAAATTGTATCCAACAAAGATCAAATCATTTAATTTTTGTGTTTTATTGTATTTTCTTTTTTAAAATGGATGAATTCAAATGAAATCTGATTCCTTTGACTCTTGGTTGCACTAATACATTGACTCAGAATTCAAATTGTACACCTTTATAATTCTATAACATCACTTCCAAATTGATCTCATTAAGAAACTATAAGACAAAAAAAGTAATCTTATAAATAAAATAAATTGATGCTTAATTTTAAACAAGTAATAAAAATGTAGAAATATATACTTGAATTAAGTTTATCTCTTTGACTAATTTTAATAGGCATCCTAAAATCATTGCACACATCCTTATATATCTCCATTTATGATGTAAGAATATCTTCCATCATCTCTCGTGAAACAATTATTTTGATACCTCTATTAACGACAACTTTTTTTGAAAAACATGTTTAGAATAAACACTAAAATTCAAAAATGCCCCAACAGAAAACAGTAGAGAGTAAAGTTGTTTTTTTTAATCTTTTATTGATAATTGCAAGATATAGTATATAAACAAGACCTATTTTTTAGATTGATCTTAATTGTTTTCTTTACCCTTTCCATGATATCATAAAAGTGACTCATTATTGTCTTTTCATCACCATCAGCCAAATAAAATACTCTCACCAAAGGCTCACAAATTTGGATGAAAATTTTTTATTGGAACCAAAATTCATGATCTTCAAATATAATTTTGGAAACCTCTATTCAGTCATTGGTTCTGGTATGCTAAAATGAAATATGCTTATCACTTGTAAACATTTGTCTTATCTTTTTCCCCATTTGAATAAAACACTAAAGTAATAAAAAATTAGTTATAAATCTTGTAATGGTAGGACAATACAAATTCTTACCATTAGCAAAATTATTTCTCTTCACATTTAAAACTTATGCATGATTATAGATGAACATAGTCACCATTCTTGCTTTTTGCACAATTTCATCAATGATAGAAAGAATCTAACATTTATTACATTTTTAATACCAGTTCAACGTAATATTTCAAAAATAGAGCCACTCAACATATTACCTCTGTAGTTATAAATTGAAGGAGCTTTACATCTTGGATTATAAGAGGTAATAATATCCACAGTATGCTAATAATAATAACACTAAGCAGTCTTGAACGACAATCTGCATCATACCACAATATAGCCATTTTCATGTTGACATTATGAGCTACTTCTTTAGATTGTAATATACTATGAATTAAAGGTTAATCTCTATGAGTTATTAGTAGAGACAAAAAGTTATATAGTTATCTTCTTCTCTTCCTCACATTAGTTATATCAATCCTTTTTTATTGGGCTAAAGGACCATTTCAACATTTCCAGTATTATCTTTATCATTGTAAATAGAACTTCTACTATTAGTTTTCTTGTTCGGTCTTTACCTTCTTCTTTCTCATTTTGATACTCTTTAATCAAAGTTTTTGTTTGCCATTTTAAATCATGACTAACTTTATTATAAGGGTCCATGTCACCTTTGATCCTAGTTAAATATTTTTTTTTAATTTAGTGATTCTCCCACCTTTCAAATATTTGTTATAATATAAAATATATTATGGCTCTTTATACTAAGAAACAATCTAGCATAAAACCAAGTTGGATCGTCGAATTTTCCAGGAATTATTAAGAGTACTTAAACGTCCATTTATTTATTTGTAAAGATAAATAAAGAAATATGTCAAAATTAAATCAATAATTTTATAACAAAATGAAGTTATTCTTATCACAGTAAATATACTCAAAATATATTGATCATAGTTAATAAATCCAAATCTTCTCATTCACATGTTTGTTAACTTGCAACGAGTCAATTATACCTAATGTAGCAATATTATCTTATTTCGGAACCTTGTGATATATGTTAAGTAATCTACTTATATCTAATTCTTACATAGTAAGTTAAATATACCCATGATCAGATGAATTTATAACATTAAACCTAAGGCACTTTATTCAATTGTTATGAAGGCGGACAATCTTCTTATATATTTATAAACTACAAGAATCTAGAATAGTTGTACACTTCATGTGTACAAGAAAGGAACCTCTACAAACATTCTCTACCAAAGTTTTAGGCATATATTTATCACCATCACATTTTTTACGACATAACCTTATTGGTTTGGAAGCAAAACATAACATATCTTAACTTGTTTTTGCTTTTGTATGTTCTTGACCTTAACTAATTAAGCATAATATATATGAATGCTTAAAGTCAACAAAGTTCTTTACTTACCTATGACTACTTTCCAAGATTTGGATAATTAGATAAAGTAGGAAACGTGTTTGATGGATCTGTAAATACGGTTTATATTAGGCTCATTACATGATGCCAGACAATTAGTTTTGCTTGGTGATTAAGCTTTTCCAAATAATCATCAAACAAGAGAATCTAAGAGATGAGAAGCTACAAATAACCTTTCAATCTGTATGGCGTTCCAAACGACCTAAATAGTTAAGGCTTTTATAACATGAATTTTAATATGAATTTTAGAGTTTAAAATGCAATTGACAATTTAAATGCAATACAAGGCCAAACCAAGTTTATTTGCAAATAATTAAGACTTAAGACTTTACAAAAAAACCCAAACAAACTCTCATTCACAAATCTTGTAGTCTAATTAAACAGTCATCATTAGACTCGTGCATAAAAGGGGATGCCTCTGCTAATGGAAATGGCAACGGAGTTGGCAATGGAGCTAGTGATAAAGCTAGTGATGGTAACAGAGCTAAAGTAACATGAACTAGCGACAATGATAGAATTGGAGAAGGGCGAGCTGGTGATGATAAACAAATCTTGGCAACAAAGATGATGAGCTGACAAAAATAGGATTAGCAATGATGGTGCCAAGGTTGTGAGAGGAGGACACTAGATTGAGAGTAAAAAAGGACAGTGTTGTGAGTCTTGTGACTTATGACTTGTGTTGTGAGGGTGAGACAATGAGACTGCGAGTTGAAGACGGAAAGGGAGGAAGCTTAGAGTTAGGAAAAATTAAGCGCTTTTCAATTTAGTATAAAACTTTTCTAAATTTATAATTTCATACAATATTTAATCAACATTTTGAATACTAATTGGTTTCAGCTTGTACTAGAAAAGGTTGGTACTATGATCTAATATAATTCTATAGATTATGGCACTATTTCTAGTTAGTATGGTATTTTAATCTATACATTGCTCTAAATTAAATAAATGAAGGAGGGTATCTTTATTAATCAAGCTAAGTATACTAAAGAACTACTTAAGCTCTTTGGAATAGATTAGCCCAAGCCTTAGGGAACATCTATAAGTTTTATAAACAAGTTGAACAAAGATGAAGAGGTAAGCCAATTCATGTAAAGTTTATTAAGGTATGATTGATAGTTTACTTTACCTTTAATTTATTACAATTTTAATTTATTAAGGTATGATTGATAGTTTACCTTTAGACCTGATATTGTCTTGGTATTATGTTTAATTTATGTTCATGCAATAAATTTTAATCATGTCTTAGAGAGTCTCATCTTTTATCCATTAAGTGTATACTTATGTAATTGTACGATACTATGTCATTAAGATGTTGGTATCTTAAGCATATATTCTTTTATTTATTAGTTATTCATAGCAAATTATATTGGTAGTATTTGGGATAGAAAGAGCATATATAGTACTTAACAATTCGTAGGAAATGCATTACTCTTATACTTTAGTAAGAATTAAAATTCAATTGCCTTATCAACTACAAATTTCTAATATATGGAGAACATTATTTTCTGCACAAATCCTTTGGCTTAGATATTAAATAAGAGAGTATGACATGTATCTTACAAAGATACCTATTACAAGTCATAATATTAGAATCATTTGCCTTATGATGAATCTCATTCAATACCTAAAAACTAAACATATAGAAATTAAATATCATCTAATTAGAGATCATGAGGATATTAAGCTAGAATTTGATACAATATATAAATTACCTGATATATATATATATACATATATAATGAGTAAGGATAGATTTAACATAATTAAGATAAAATTGGGAATGACTGATGGGAATTTTATTTGATAAGGATCCCTATTTGGTGCTTAAATTTGATCTTAATTGTTATTTTTAATTTATCATATGTTTTAGTGTATTTTAATATTAGTTTTGTAGGTTTTTTGATAAATCTTCATAATTCCAGGTCATATTGGTCGATCATTAGTTAAGTAGTGGATGTAGAAAATCTTAAATTTATGAGAATATGAAGCTTACAGACGTTTGGTTAATGTAGGAGTCGAACATTATATCATATTGGCCAACTAATATAGCCTCTTTCTACAATGACTTTTTTTTTTTAAAATTTTGAGTTTGGCCTTAACCATGAGGTATTTTAAGAAGATCTCAACGATTTCATTTCAATAAATTTGTTAAATAATTTGTCACTTATATTAGTCAACCAACACATTACATTGGTTGACTAATATGTTCAAGTTTTAGAATAAAATTTTCGTCTCGCTCATTTATTTCACCAAGCACTCATGCTTAAGCTTTCTATAAAACACATCTAATCACCACACTAGTTAACCCCCATGCTTAGGCTTTTCTTTTGCTCACTTTATCCACCTTAATCCAATGCTACGAATACCATATTAAACTTAGTACCGGATTGAGTTTTGGTATAATACTGTACTAATATCGGTCAATATCGAGTACCATATTTGATTATTTTTAAATTTATGAAATAGTCCCTGAATTTTTTTAAAATTGCAAAATAGTCAATTGTCATATTATACAATTGTACTGTATATTATTAACCCTATCTCCAAAAATCAAACTAATAAATAATAATCACAATTAATATAAAATAACAATAATTTTCAAATATTTCATATATAAATAATATCCATAATTTATATGAAAAAAGATAATCATTATCATACAAATATAAAATTAAGAACAATATAAAATATTTAAAATATTACAATTACAATTTTCATTATATAATAAATAATAATTACATCAAAACATCCAATAAAAAGAATAATAAATAACCTTAACTCTCAAATTATTATAATTTAAGATAAGAGTTCGTGATAAGGAAACAATCAAATATAATCAAAACGTGAAACAAAACATTTATTATTTAATTTACCATCAATTAAATATATTATATTTTAATTAATTAAAATTAATTATTACTAAAATAGTAAAAAAGTTTAATTTAATTTATACAATTAATTTAATAATTATTACCATAGTCTGCCACTGTCATCCG
>JANZLD010000002.1:27082002-27102795 GCA_026413575.1 Erythroxylum carthagenense | reverse complement strand
AGCCATATCACTGAATTACTGAACACTGCACTGCATGCATAAATGCATGATCAGATAATGGACATGTGACCCAAGTTGCTATTATCACTGAAATGAGCCTCGAGCTCTACACTGTACTGACCGGGCCTCGAGCCCGAAGGGAGAAATCCCTGACGCGTCCCCATTGTGTACTGACTGAGCACTTGGGCACAACACCGAATAACTGGAAAAGAGTCACATATGCATTGCATTCACATGAATGATTGTTTTGTGACAATTACTTATTACGTGATGGCATGATTTACTGTGAATTGTTACTTGTTACTGTAAATTGTTATTTAATGCTGTAAACTGTTATATTATACTGATAATTGAATATTACGGTATTATGCTGTACGCCATGTGCGTAATGCATGATTTGAGTGAACCATCGATGATGGTTTCTCGCTGAGTTCGCAAACTCACCCAAAATTGCAAACTATTTTTCAGGGATTGAAGAGTACCCCGTTAGACAAACGGGAGTATGTCTACCGCACTGGAGTCGGAGACTAGGGTCGGGATCAGTTCGCGTCTGCACTAGTGTTTTTCTGAGTTTTGTGTAAATGAGTATTTCTGCGATTTCTACTAAACTGAACTGTTATTGTATAGGGCCCCAAATTGATAAATGTAAAATTGAAAGGTGATTACTGAAACTGTGTTTTGATTGAATGCATTCTTTTTGAAGTGGGCCCAGTATGATTACTGATTTCCGCAAATTATTGTTTTTGTGTCAGTGGGTCCCAAATAGGCGAAAGCCGTATTTGAAATAAGTTTTCTAAACGTGGTCAAGATCGTCACAGACCTTATATAATTGAAATTGTTACGTGATTGAAAATGATTTCGAATTTCAGCGGACCCAATTGTTTATTGAATTGCGCACTTGCGATTGGTTCTAAAAATGTTTTTCAAAATTACATACTGAGTTTTGTACCGTAATTGAGTGCTGTAGCCTACCAATCTCGTGTGGCACGGACTCGGATACCACTCACGATATCAGGTTCAGGTCTTGCAGGGTTGGGTCGCTACATTCCATTTATTACGTTGTTGTGACCGAGTGCCTGAATTATCCCATATCTATTTCGGATATCGAGATCATTAATAATTGTCCCTTATTCGATGAGGATATAGGGCTCATTATAGATAGTGAGCCTTAGGCTCTTAATCACTGTTTGAGCTCGAGGCTCTTTTCACTTGTTGAGCTTTAAGCTCTGATCGGTGGCTACTCTAGTCACAATTGTCATTATCTAATTATGCATTCATGAATGGAATGTATGTACCACAATCACTCACATTATAAAGTACTTAGGTCTTTACATTCATATTCAAGTAGCACTTTAATATACATTCCACATTCATAATCATCGGACCTTCTGTCTGAAATCAACACAATTAAACACATTCATTTCACATTTATTTATCATTCAAGCATAATTTAATAAAACAATAATTGAAAGAAACCGTCTAGGTTAATCATAGTTTGCTCCAGAAGCTATTGTCTCGAAGTCCCTGCAACATCTGGAGGATGGTGCTCAATTTGTTCCTCTATATTATGCAAAACATACACACATCACAATTTACACAATCACAAGTGTTTAATAATGCACATATATGAAATGAAATATGTACAATGCATGTTTATGACAATCCCAGGTATCATTCCATCAATTTCATCACAAATCATTCTCATGTCAAAGCTCATCTAAGTATAATTTATACTTAGGTTTATGCCTCACTAAAACCATTAAAATCTTTATTCCTTTCTCATTGACTCCCTTCAGATTTTTCCAAGTCACACTTTTGAGTCTACTGTTCACATTCAATTAGAAAGTGAAACTAATGTAGTTTGGTCACACTCTCTTCTAGAAATGTGTTTCCCTATGTCTTATGTTTCTATTGACACCAAAATCAATCAATTTGGTTCAGTAATTTGGAAGTTATACCCCAAAAATTTTCAGACTGTTCATATTCAAAAACAATGTACAATACACAATTTACATCCAGAAATTAGCCTTCTTAGAGACTGAATCACAATTAGACTTCTTAAGATAATTTGTACACCTATATCTCTAGTTTACATCAAATCAAAAATCATCTCTGTTTGAATGTGTATAGATCAAAATATAACCAAAACACCCGAGTATGTTCAGTGAAATCATACCAGTTCATATTATTCCAACAGATTCCCTCACTTTCCTTAAATCAACCTTTTTCAAATCAATTCAAAATGCTACAGATTTTTATGGAGAGATATAAATATGTGTTAGGAATCTATTGGTCTAGTAATCACTCCATTTGGAGATCGGATGACAAAGTTACGGTTGAAAGAATCAAACAAGGTTCTGTCCTCAATCATATTGAACCTATTTCGGGGCAACTAGCATAACTTTCAGTATAGGTATCAGATCAAGGTGTTCTTTAGATTATTTTGAAGAGGACTTTGAGGTTTACAACTTGCATAAATACCTTAAAGACAAATTCAATTATATAAGGGTAAAAATTGGACGAGAAAAAGTTTCAATCAACATTTGACTTAGCAGAAAGTTAGCCTAAGAAGAAACAGATGGTCAACTTAAGACGAAGTAGAGTCAACTTAAGACGAAGTGACTCTTAAGATGAAGCAGAGTCAACTTAAGATTAAATAAGGTCAAATTAAGATGAAGTGACTCTTAAGATGAAGCATAGTCAACTTAAGACGAAGTAGAGTCAACTTAAGCCGAAGTGACTCTTAAGACAAAACAGAGTCAACTTAAGATGAAGTGACTTTTAAGACGAAGCAGAGTCAACTTAAGATGAAGTGACTCTTAAGGTGAAGTAGAGTCAACTTAAGATGAAGTGACTCTTAAGACGAAGCAGATTACACTCTTGAGCATCTCCACTCAAAAGGACCATAACTTTCGACTCCGATGTCCAAAAATTTCATATTATATATGGTTGAAAAGCTAGAAAAATAAGCTACAACTTTCCAAAAGACAACTTTGTTTAATTTAGCCTAGATTAAACCAAAATTTTCCTGAAATTAGAACACAAAATTTACCCTTAAGGAAAACTTGAAATTTTGCACTTTGCAAATTTGGAAAATCCTAAGTATAACCATTCAGTCACCAATTTGACTTCATTAAACTCTCAAACCTCAACTCAATAGGGTTTTCAAATAGAAAAATCCCACAATGCATAATCACTAAAATTAATTCTAGAATACTTACCATGTATTTCCTAATTCCATAGTCTAAAACTCTTCCAAAAATTCCAAAAGATTCAAATGATCTTACCTTGATTGTTCACCAAATGAAGAGATCTTAGGCTCAATTTGAAGCTCTTCTCTCCCTCTTCCTTTTTCTCTTCTTAACCCATTTCAAATTCTCTCTCAAGACTAAGGAGTACTGAAACCCTAGCTTAACTCTTTTCTTTTCTCTTAACCATCGAAATTCTCTTCTTTTTCTTTCTTAACTTCTCTTTCTCTCTCTCAATCATGTTCCCCCTTCTTAAAAAGCAAGACTACATTTCTTTCTTCCATTTCCACCCTTCAAGAGCCCAAAAGCCCCTTTTCAACTCTCAGATACTATAACTTACTTCTAATAATTTACCAAAGCCACTAAACTAAGTTAGTGACACTTGTCACTTTCCTAATGTCTAAGCTCTAACCAAGTCCCCTTTGAACTAATTTCTTCAACTCTCATCTTTATAATCCAATTATCTCCAATATTCTTTTGATTTCTTTTTCCTATTTTTCCTAAAATTCATAATTTTTGATATTATTCCTAAATTCACCAAAATTCAAAATTTACAACAATTCCACTAATTAATAAAATTTCTAACATAAATAAAATTCAAAGTTCTCAAAATTTCCAAAAATCTCAACTCAATCCAATTATACCCAGAATCATTCATGAATGCATGTACAATTATTTTCATGTACAAAACTTTCTCTATTCACGTGTATTTATATGCCATATTATGCATGAACATAAAAAATGCATTTCTAAGCTCTCATTAATCACTTATATTTACTATTCTAGCCTCCCACAGGTGGTGGGATGTTACAACTCTCCCTTCCTTAAGAGAAATTTCATCCTTGAAATTCTTACCTGTTTGTTCGAACAGGTGGGGATATTGTCTCCTCATATGCTTCTCTGCCTCCCATGCTGCTTCCTCAGTTGAGTGGTTCCTCCACAGGACTTTCACCAATGGAATGAATTTGTTCCTCAACTACTTGATTTGCAATCCCACAATCTTGGTCGGCTCCTTAACATAGCTTACGTTACTAGCAACCTTAATCTCTAGAGCCGGAATCACATGTGTCAGATCCATTCGATATCTCTAAAGCATACTCGTATGAAATACATTATGTAATTGAGACATCTCATTCGGTAAAGCCAATTTATAGGCCAAAGGTCCTATCCTCTCAGTGATCTCATAAGGACCAATGTACCTAGGGCTTAACTTTCCATTTTTACTGAATCTCAAAACTCCTTTCCAAAGTGAAACTCTTAGAAATACTCTATCTCCCACATTATACTCCATATCACGTTGATGTTGATCCATATAACTCTTTTGTCTATCTTGAGCTGCTTTGATTCAGTTTTGGATCAATTTTACCTTATCCACTTATCTTGTATCAACTCTAGGCCTTCAACCATTTTCAAGCCCTCTTCATCCTAATATAATGACGACCGAAATTTTCTACCATATAGTGCCTCATATGGTGCCATTCCAATACTACTATGGTAATGGTTGTTGTAAGCAAACTCTATTAATGCCATATATTGATCCTAAGCTCCTCTAAACTCCAATACACACGCCCTGAGTATATCCTCAATAGTCTTGATTGTCCTCTCACTTTGTCCATCTGCCTGAGCATGCAATGCTATACTAAAATTCAACTTAGTACCTATAGTAGACTGCAAGCTCTTCCAAAATCTCGAAGTAAATTTGAGATCCCTATCCAATACGATGGACACTGGAACCCTATGCAGTCTCACCACCTTATTCACATATCTCCGAGCCAATTGATCAAGTGAGTTATTTTCTCTTACTGGTAAGAAATGGGCCGACTTAGTCAACCTGTCCACTATCACTCATATAGCATCATTCTACCTCAGAGTCTTAGGTAGTCTTATAATGAAGTCCATAGTAATCCATTCCCATTTTCACTCCGAAATGGGCAACGAATGGTGCTACTCTACTGGAGCCTGGTGCTCAGCTTTAACTTGCTAGCAAGTCATACATCTAGATATATACTCCGTCACTTGCTTTTTCATTCTAAGCCACCAAAAATGCTGCTTCAGTGAGTTATACATATTGGTAGTACTAGGACGCATAGTATAGGTGGCCATATGAGTTTCCTCATGTATTTCCTTCCTCAGATCATCCATATTAGGCACACAAAGACTCTGTCTCAACTAACATGACTCATCACTCAATTCAAACTCGAAATTCGAATTCATCTTCACTTTCTCCATAAGCTTCACCATATCAGGATCTTTCCCCTGGACCTTTTTGATTCTATCATGTAGCATCGGTCTCAGCTTCAATGTAGCAATCAAGGCCCTATCCTACTCTAGATTCAACTCCATATTCAGAGCTCTCAACTGTATCAAATTGGGTAACCTTGATAACTGAATCTGAGCTACACTGATATTAGACTTCCTGCTCAAAGCATCTGCCACCACATTAGCTTTCCCCGGGTGGTACTTGATAGTGTAATCATAATCCTTTAGTAACTCAATCCATCTCCTCTGCCTCAAGTTCAACTCCCTCTAACTCAGCAGATATCTCAAACTCTTATGATCTGTGTATATCTGGAAAGTCTGTCCATACTAATAATGTCTCCAAATCTTTAGAGCAAAGACAATTGCAGCTAGCTCTAAATCATGCACTGGACAATTGATCTCATGAGACCTTAATTGTCCCGATGCATAGGCAATCACCTTGTTATACTGCATCAATGCACATCCCAGTCCTTGATGTGACGCATCACTGTACACCACATATCCTCTAGTCCCCGATGGAATAGTCAACACTGGTGCAGTAGTCAACCAATGTTTCAGCTCCTTAAAGCTTTTCTGACACTCCTCATTCCATCTAAACTCTACATTCTTCCTCAGAAGCTTTGTCAGAGGGGCTGAGATTAGAGAAAACCCCTCAACAAACCCCTGATACTATCTGACCAATCCTAGGAAGCTTCAGATTTCAGACACATTATTCAGAGCTTCCCAATTCATCACTGGATCCACTTGTATGCCATCTTTAGTCACTATATGTCCCAAAAACACTACTTGATCTAGCCAAAATTCACACTCACTAAATTTGGCATACAATTGCTTCTCGCTCATAATCTGTAAGATGACTCTTAGATGCTCAGCATGTTCTTCTCTGCTTTAAGAATATAGGAAAATATCATCAATGAACATAATCACATACCGATCTAAGTAGGGCTGGAACACTATATTTATCAAGGCCATAAAAGCTACAGGGGAATTAGTTATCCCAAATGACATCACTAAAAACTCAAAATGCCCATACTTACTCCTGAATGTACTCTTAGGTACATCAACCTTAGCTATCTTCAATTGATAGTACCCTGATCTTAAGTCCAATTTAGTGAATACCTGAGCTCCCTGTAACTGATCAAGCAAATCATCAATTCTAGGCAACAGGTATTTATTCTTCACTGTCACCCAATTCAGTTGCTTATAATCGATGCATAACCTCAAAGTCCGATCTTTCTTCTTCACAAATAGCTTGCAGTTGAGCCTTCAACAACTCTTGCAACAACTCTTGCAGCTGAGCCTTCAACTCCTTCAATTCCACAGATGCCATCCTATATGGAAGAATAGATATAGGAGCAGCACCTAGAACTAGATCAATCATGAACTCTATTTCCTGATCTGGTGGTAAACTAGGTAGCTCATCGAGAAACACATCTAGAAATTCCCTAACCACTGAAATATCCTGTATACTTTGCTCAGCTCTAGTATCAATGATGTGGGCTAGATAAGCCTCACATCTTCCCTATATCAATCTCAATGTACTCATGAAGGATATCATCTTGGCTGGCACTGCTTGACTAACTTCTCTGAATATAGCCCTCAGTTGACTAGGAGATTCTAGTACTACCTCCTTAGTGTAGCAGTTCATAACAACCCTATAAGCAGTGAGCCAATCAATGCTTAGGATAACATCAATCTCTCTCAACTATAAGATAATAAGGTCTACCTCTAACTCTGCTTGATCGATCCTAATCAAGCATCCCTTGCAGACCTCTCCTATGACAGTAGTACTACCTAAAGGTGTACTCACTTCTAGCCCATACTATAGCAACTCTTTATCACAATGCAGTCTACATGCTAAATGCGGTGCGATAAAGGAGTATGTGGATCTTGGATCTAGCAGTGCAAATATCTTAAAGTTATAAATGAGAAGCATACCTACAATCACATCTAGTAAGTCTTGAGCCTCTTGCCTAGTCATAGCATAGACCCGGGCCTGGGACTGTGATCGGCTGCCCTGTCCCTCATTCCTTATGGAAGAACTCCTAGAGCTCACTCTAGCTCTACCACGGCCTCTCTATCTTGGTCCACTCCCTCTGCTCTGCTGGACCGTAGCATCACTTCTAGATCGCCCACTCATAATAGACTGATCTCCCAAAGTAGCAGGACAATGCCTGATCCGATGGTCGAAGGAGTCGCATTTGAGGCAAGCTCTAGTTAGCCTCCAACATTCAACACCTTGCCTCCTCTCACAGTGCTCACATATTGGAAACTGATTTTGTATTGCACCCCTTCCACTGCCAGTTTGTGAAGATCTACCCCTCTGCTTAGATCCTGACTACTTAGATCCACTTGGTGGTCTGAAGGCTCTGTTCCGGCGCTTACTGAATCTTCTGCCAGAACTGCCCTGACTCTCTCTAGACCTCTTTATACTAGATCCTTGCCTAGTCTTTGCTTGTCTCTCTCTCAGTAGCTATTCAATTCTTATCAAAGCAGTTATCAACTCTATGAAATTACCCAGATCTGAAAGCCCCAACCTTGTTCTGATCTCTATATTAAGTCTATTCTTAAACCTCCTACATTTGTCTTCTTCTGTAGGGATCAAAGCAGTAGCATAACCCATCAACTCATTAAATCGGACCTTATATTCAATCACTGACATCCTACCTTGCTTCAATTCCAAGAACTCCTACATCTTCATGTCCAAATAGATCTTGGGCATGTAATTATCTCTGAAGACCCTCAGAAAGTCTTCCCACTTCAATTGACAAGGTCTAGTGGTACTGCTTAGGATAGTCTTCCACCACTAGTAAGCTGGGCCCTACACTAAGGATATTACATAATCAAACCTCTCATCAGACTCACAGTTTATTTGCTAAAAAATCATCTCAGTCCTTTCCAACCATCCCTCAGCTTTAGTGGGGTCTGTGTTACCATAAAAGTCCACAGCTCCCTACTTTTGCAGCCTATCATACCTCCTATCCCTTCTTTCGGGAACTCTATGAGGCATCTCCTCATATTGAGGTATCGAGGACTCCCTAATTGCTCCTACCGATTCTTAGTCAGTTGGTTGATCAATCTGATCACCTAGAGCAGATGACTTATAACAAACAATAACTTCAATCATTATCTGCATTTGTCATGATAGTTCATGCTTAACATTCTATATATCCCAACAGATGCCAAACCAAGCTCTGATACCACCTAAATGTAGCGCCCCCTTATCACATGGTACAAACCAGGACGCCCGAAGGTCATTCTGATATATATCCTACGATAAGAGCGAGCCACGTTTGATCACTACACTCACTTCACATGGCATCATATCATTATTCTCTTATAAGGCATCATAAGAAGATGACAATATTTTAAAACCAACTTTTTCCTCATTTCACTTCACAAAACTGAAAATCTACATTGTATCTTTCAATACTAACCACATGTACATCATCAAAACCTAGTACAAAAGTACTACATGAAAGAGGAAAATATACAAATTCTATCTAATCTGTCTCCAAAATCTAGTTGACCGACCTTTGAGCCATGACTTCTTTTGCCAAACCACAATCTACACAACTGGTAGAGCTTCTCAGTATCTAGAGTCGTCTCTCGGTCCTGAAAAGACAACGTTGCAATTTTGGTGAGTTTTATGAACTCAATGAGGTAACTATCATCGATGGTTGACTTAATCCATAAAACACAACATTTCACATAACATATATTTTCATAAAATTACACTTTACATAAACATCACTTTTTCACTTGAGCATAGGCGATTTCGGTATTTCAATTAATCAAACATAATTGATATAAATGTATATGAAATGCTTATGGGACACTTTCCATTTATTACTTTGTTATGACCGAGTGCCTGAACTGTCCGATATCTATTTTAGATACTGGGCTCATTAATAACTATCCCTTATCCGATGAGGATATAGGTCTCATTATATATAGTGAGCCTTAGGCTCTTCATCACTGTTTGAGCTCAAGGCTCTTTTCACTCGTTGAGCTTTAAGCTCTGATCAGTGGCTACTCTGGTTACAACTGCCATTATCTAATTGTGCATTCATGAATGGAATGCATGTACCACAATCACTCACATTATAAAGCACTTAGGTCTTTACATTCACTTTCAAGAAACACTTCAATATACATTCCAGATTCACAATCATCGTACCTTCTGTTCGGAATCAACTGTAACATCCCATCATCGATGGGAGGGTTATATTGGTAAATTGGGACGGGTTAGAATTTCATATTGCATATTACTGATTGAGCATTCAATTGTGCTCTAATTATAGAGGAATGAGTTATTTTGCACATGTATTTATAGGTACAGGCATTCATGGCAATTTCTGGCATTTAATTGTGAATATGGTATGATTTGTGAATTTCGAGATAATTATGTTTGATTGTGATCCGTTTGGGAATTTTAGAATTTATTGGGTTTGATTAGTTGAATTGGACCTGTTTTAGAGTGATTGCCAGTTGATAGTGGCCTTAGGAAATATTTCTGGCAATTCGGGAGAAAATGTCCGGATCGAAAAATTTCTGAGTGACGGACTAATTGACTGAAATAATTGGCCAATAGCAATGGGAAACGTAGAATTATAATTTTAGGAATTAAAATGATGAGCTATTGGAATTTAGAGACAGTTTAGACTGGAAATGATTCTGTATAGAGGAAGAGATTAGAGAAACCCTTTAAAATATCTTAAGTTTAAATTCTGGAAGACCTTGAAACCTATTGGCTGAAAACTCGATCCTTCCTCCAACTTAGGGCTTTTTCTCTTCTTCTTGGTGATTTCGTTCCTCTTGAGCCTTGCTTAATCCTCGATTTGTTACTTGCTTCTCCTTCCTTGGACAAAGGCTAACCCTAAACCTTGAGAGAAGAAGAAGTTGGGTATGGTTTTGGGTAAGAATCGTTGGTGTTAAGGTTTGGAGCAGATTTCGGAGATTTGAAGATTTAGAGTTCGATTGGTAAGTATTATGGCTTTAATGTGTTTTATGGTTGTTTGATGCATTAATGATGTTAAATGTGAAAGATTTATGGTAGTTGAGTGGAGTTATGACTGATTTTAGAGAGAGAAGTGCATAAATAGGGTCGGAGAAGATGGGCAGGTCGCGCCGTGTCTGCGCCACGTTGCGGCGAGGATTTATGTCCTCGCCGCGGCGAATTAATGATAATTCGTCGCGGCGAGCTTAAGGAAGGTTATCGCGGCGAGCCAGAAAGGCTATGTCGCGGCGAGCTCCCTTGGACGTCGCGGCGAGCCCGAATTTTCACGCCGCGACGAGCCTTCTCCATACGTCGCGGCCCCTTTTTCCTGAAGTGATGTATTTTAGTTTTTGGGTATAACTAATGGGGTAGACCTCCAATTGAGGTGATTCTTGATTCGTTATGAACTAGAGAGAGAGGTCTACAATTGATGTGAAGAATGAAAGTTTGAAATTGAATTTGTAGGATTGTAATTATTGAAAGAAAGTTGAGGATATGTTAGTATTGCAACCTAAGGTTAATTTCTTGAGAATATGGAGAATAATTGTGAGCTTTCTGAATGTAAATTGATGCTATTGGAGTCTTCAATAGGTGAATTTGACCTAGTTCAAAATGAAATTGGTTTTGAGATTTTCTTGAGAATATCCTAATGTATATGATTTGGTCAAAGGAACTGAATAGTAGAAATGAGACTTGTGGAGTTCTAGGTCAGTATATTGAAAGCGAATGTGCCGTTTTGATGAAATGGGTGAAAAGTTAGAATTGAACAAAAGATAGTAAATTGGGTTTTAACGCCGGAAAATCATGAATATGCATCGTACATCTTTTCTTTCAAACATGTGCATTATTGAATCTTTTGATTGAGCATCTAGTAATGGGAAATTATTTGACTGTTATAGAGGTACCGACGGATCGTCATTCCGCGGATATTGCTGGGACTTCCAGGCAGTAGCTCGGAAGTTACAGGTGAGTAACCTAGTTAGTTCCTCAATTGTTGATTGTTAAATGTTTTGTAAACTGTCTGAAATTGTGAATTGTATGATCATGTAAATGATTAGATCGATAAGACTGCTTGTGATAAATCGGATTTGACTGCCATGTGATTTATTGGGCATTTTGCATGTCATACGCAAATGCATGAACAAAGATAGTTGTGACCTGAGTCGCCACTGTACTGAAAAGAGCCTTGAGCTCGACCACTGCAATAGAGCCTTGAGCTCAAAGAGAGTTACTCCTTAGACGCGTCTACTGACTACTGATCACTGATTGAGCGCTCGGTCACAACACTAAATAAAATGGGAAAGAGTCACATATGTATTGCATATACATCGTGATGAACTGAATGCTGTGAATGGGAAAAAGACATGAGTGCATGCTATAATTGTGATAACTGATTTGTGAATTTTCTGAGCTATGTGATTCTACGAAACTGTAAATTGCTAGATGATTTACTGAATGCGTTATTATGTTATGCTGTATGCTTTTGGCGTAATGCATGAATTGAGTGAACCATCGATGATGGTTTCTCATTGAGTTCGCAAACTCACCCAAAATTGCATCTATTTTTCAGGATCGTTAGATTAGACTCCTAGCTCTGGAGATAGACTCTTCCTGCAGTGTGAGTGCGTTGGCAAGTGAAGGCATGGCTCACAGGTCGGTCAGCTGGGATTGATTTTGGGGGATGACCTAGTATAGACTTTTGTATCAGTTTCCTTTTGGAGTATTGTATTTAGACAGTGGGAACTGATAGACTTGTCTATATTTCTGTCTGATGTTATGAAATGAGATTATACCTTGGTTTTAAAATATCGTGATTTTTATATTGTGGTTTTATTATATTGATGCCATGAGAGTACTGTAGTGATTGACTGCTCGTAGCTCTCCCTTATTGTGGGATATGCGTCGGAATGACCCACGGGCGTCCCGGTGCGTACCCTGCGGTAAGGGAGCGCTACATCAACACAATCAAACACATTCATTTGACATTTATTTATCATTCATGCATAATTTAAGCAAATAAAAATTGAGAGAAACAGTCTAGGTTACTCACAGTTTGCTCCAGAAGCTATTTCCTCGAAGTCCTAGCAACGTCTGGAGGATGGTGCTCAATTTTTCCTCTATTATGTAAAACATACACATATCACAATTTGCACAATCATAAGTGTTTAATAATGCATATATATGAAATGAAATATGTACAATGTATGTTCTTGACAATCATGGATATCATTATGTCAATTTCATTACAAAATCATTCTCGTAACAAAACTCATCTAAATGTAATTTATACTTCGGTTTATGCCTCACTAAGACCATTAAAATCTTTATTCCTTTCTCATTGACTCCCTTCAGATTTTTCCAAGTCACACTTTTAGGTCTACTGTTCACATTCAATTAGAAAGCAAAACTGATGTAGTTTGGTCACACTCGCTTTTAGAAATGTGTTTAGCTATGTGCTTCTATTGACACCAAAATCACTCAATTTAGTTTAGTAATTTGGAAGTTATATCTCAAACATTTTTGAACTATTCATATTAAAAAACAATGTACTATACACAACTTACATCTAGAAATTAGCAATCTTAAAGACCGAATCACAATTTGACTTCTTCGGATAATTTATCAATCTATATCTTTAGTTTAATCCAAGTAAAAAATCATCTTGTTTGGATGTGTATAGATCAAAATATAACCAAAATACCCGAGCATGTTGAATGAAATCATACTAGTTCATACAATAGATTCCCTCACTTTCCTTCAATCAAACTTTTTCAAATCAATTAATAAGGCTGCTGATTTTCCTGTAGAGTTAGAGATATGTGTTAGAAATCTATTGGTCTAAGAATCACTCCATTTGGAGATAGGATAATAGAGTTAATGTTGAAAAAATCAAACAAGGTTCTGTCCTCATTCATATTGAACCTATTTCGAGGAAACTAGCATAACTTTCGCTATAAGTGTCAGATCAACGTGCTCTTTAGACGATTTTGAATAGGACTTCGAGATATACAACTTTTAGGAGACTTAGAGGATAAATTCTATCATATAAGGTGTCAAAATTGGACCAGAATAAGTTTTAGTCAACATAAGATGAAGCAAAAAGTCAACCTAAGAAGAAACAGATGGTTAACTTAAGATGAAGTAGAGTCAACTTAAGACGAAGTGACTCTTAAGACGAAGCAGAGTCAACTTAAGACGAAGTAGAGTCAACTTGAGACGAATTGACTCTTAAGAAGGAGCAGAATCAACTTAAGATGAAGTAGAGTTAACTTAAGACGAAGTGACTCTTAAGATGAAGTGGAGTCAACTTAAGACGAAGTAGAGTCAACTTAAGAGGAAGTGACTCTTAAGACGAAGCAAATTATACTCCTGAGCATCTCCACTCATAAGGATCATAACTTTCAACTCCGATGTCTAAAAATTTCATATTATATATCGTTGGAAAACCAAAAAAATAAGCTACAACTTTCCAAAGACAAATTTGTCTAATTTGGACTAGATTAAACCAAAATTTGCCCTAAATTCAGAGCACAAAATTTACCCTAAGGAAGACTTGAAATTTTGTACTGCGAAAATTTAGAAAATCCTGAGTATAACCATTCAATCACCAATTTGACTTCATTCAACTCTCAAACCTTAACTCAATGGGGTTTTCAAGTAGAAAAATCCCATAATGCCTAATCACTAAAATTGATTCTAGAATACCTAAACCAATGTATTTCCTAACTCTATGGTCTAAAACTCTTCCAAAAATTCAAAAAGATTCAAATGATCTTACTTTGATTCTTCACCAAATGAAGAGATCTTTGGCTCAATTTGAAGGTCTTCTCTCCCTCTTCCTTTTTCTCTTCTTGACACACTTCAAAATCTCTCTCAAGACTAAGGAATGCTGAAACCCTAGCTTAACTCTTTTCTTTTCTCTCAACCACTGAAATTCTTTTCTTTTTCTTTCTTAACTTCTCTTTCTCTCTCTCAGTTCATGTTTCCCCCTTCTTAAAAAGCAAGACTACATTTCTTTCTTCCATTTCTACCCTTAGTGAGCTCAAAAGCCCCTTTTCAACTCTCAGATACTATAACTTACTTCTAAGAATTTACCAAAGCCACTCAACTAAGTTAGTGAAACTTGTCACTTTCCTAATGTCTAAGCTCTGACCAAATCCCCTTTGAACTAATTTCTTCAACTCTCATCTATACAATCCAATTATCTCCAATATTCTTTTGATTCCTTTTTCCTATTTTCCCTAAAATTCATAATTTCTAAAATTATTCCTAAATTCACCAAAATTAAAAATTACAACAATTCTACTAATCAATAAAATTTCCAATATAAATAAAATTCAAAGTTCTCAAAATTTCCAAAATCTCAACTCAGTCCAATTATACCCGGAATCATTCATGAATGCATGTACAATTATTTTCATGTGCAAAACTTTCACTATTTATGTGTATTTATATGTCATATTATGCATGATCATGAAAAAAGCATTTCTAAGCTCTCATTAATCACTCATGTTTACTATTCTAGCCTCTCACAGGTGATGGGATATTACAAAGTGATTTGATGAACGAACCCGTGCACATCATGAACCTGCCTGTAGATAATTGTTGTGTAATTCATCCTTTCACCATGTCACCCCACTTGGTTATGAATATGGGCAAAGTGTCTCACTAGACTAACTACATTAAATCTAGCCTAAGTGATATTAGTTCTCTTCCTAGGACTCATTACTCTGTATGTCAATAAAGACATTCTTCATGATACATGTACTTTAGCTAGAGATTTCCAGGTAATGACCCTAATAAGAGACCATGGGTATCATCTTTTGCTATCATATAAGTGGTGAATCCTCTCTTGGCTATACAATTACCTTCGAATACCTCAAGCTGTAGCCAATCAACACCCTATGAGTGGCCTCTACAAGGTAATAAGGAAGGGAGTCAAAGCACATAATCAGTATCCAAGATATCCTTGAGTATCTCAAGTTTAAGGATACTTACGCCATTAGTATGATTAGATTATCACTGACATTATAATAGGAAATCCATGAGATCATCTCATGGTAGGTTATCCAATGTACTTACTACCTCTAGTAAACATCCACATCTCAACTCTAAACATTTCATGTTTATAGTTTCTGAGTTCTACTGCTTGATCAAATCAAGGAGTTTGACATATGCTAGTCTATCCGGATTAACGATGTCCAGTCTTATTAATCTTATGCCTAGGGATAATTTAGTTACTGATATAATTGCACATGATAGGAATCTCAATGGTATGATCACATCATGATTTCCCTCATACTATGTCATATATCATAAACTTCATTAATTTGCTTATAGATCAATTTTAATTCATAAATAATGAATACCAAATTAATGAAATTTGCCTTTCTTTATTACTGAAAATAAAGACTGTACACAATTTTGTACAAAATGTGCTGAAGGCAGTTGCCTTTAGGGCACTACTCTAACAAATCTCCCACTTGACCTAAAGCCAATCGCCTTGGTATTTAATACCACAGGTGAGTACATAAGAATCAAAGCTATTATATGAAAATGGCTTCGTCAATCGATCAACAATATTATGCTCAGTGGGAATTCTCTCTATCCATACATCACCTTGAACAATGATCTTCCTGATCAGATGATATCTATGGAGTACGTGTTTAGACTGTTGATGAGACCTTAGTTCCTTCACCTGCACAATTGACACAATACAACAATATGGGCCCGTCACTGCTAGGAACCACACCAAGTTCAATAATGAAACTTTTAATCTAAACTGCTTCCTTTACTGCATCTAAAGCCATAATGCACTCTGCCTCGATTATTGAATCGACAGTCGTCTCTTGTTTAGAACTCTTCCAATAGACCACCTCGTCTTTTAGTGAATATATAACCTGATTGGGATTTGGAATCATCCTTATCAAATTGAAAACTGACATCTGTATGCCCGCTCACAACCCCATATATCAAGAAAACATCCTTAGTCTTTCGAAAGTACTTGAGGATATTCTTGACAGCCACCTAGTGACCCTCACTAGGATTTGATTGGTATTTACTTGTAACACTTAGAGCATACAATACATTGAGTCTCATACATAACATAGTGTACATGATACATCCTACTGCAGATGCATACGGGGTCATATTCATGCTCATCCTCTCATCTTGTGTCTTAGGACACATAGATTTTGAGAGTGTTATTCTATGAGTCATGGGAAGATACCCTTTTTTGGACTGCGCCATGCTAAACTTCTTTAGCATCTTATCTATGTACATTGATTGTGAAAGACCAAGTAACCTTTTTGATCTATCTCTATAAATCTTTATCCTGAGGATAATAAGTTGCTTCATTGAGATCTTTCATGGCAAATTATTTGGACAACCAAATCTTGACAGATTGTAGCATAGAGACATCATTTCCTTGTAATAATATGTCTTTTACATATAGCACCCTGAATATGATTGCACTCTTACTAACTTTCTTATACACAGAGGGTTCATTCGAATTTTTTGAGAAACCAAACTCTTTGATTATGTTATCAGAAAGGATATTTCAACTCCTGGATGCTTGTTTCAATCCATAGATGGATTTCTAAACTTGCATACCTTTTCACCATCTTAGGAGATGAAGCCCTCTGGTTGTGTCATATACACATCCTCGGCTAGATTTCCATTTAGGAAAGCTATCTTCACATCTATTTGCCATATCTTATAATCATAATGAGCGGTAATGGCTAAGAGTATCATAATGGATTTAAGCATTGCTATCGGGCTGAAGGTCTAGTCATAGTTTATTCCTTATCTTTGATGGAAACCTTTGGCCACAAGCCTTGCTTTATAGGTTATCACATTACCATCCATGACAGTTTTCTTTTTGAAAACCCATTTACACTCTATGGGTTTTATTCCTTCAGGTGTCTTAATCAAAGTCCATACTTGGTTTTTATACATAGAATCCATTTATGCATTTATGCACTAAGCCATTTCTCAGACTCTGAACTCTTCAGGACCTCTTCATAGGTAATAGGGTCACTAACTTCTATGAGCAATACGTCATTTTGTTCAATCACGAGAAATCCATATCTCTCAAGAATAGAGCGTATCCTACGTGACTTATAAACTTCCTGTGTTGAATGAGCTTAAACTGTTACTTCATCTGTACGAGTCATAGTCTCAGGTTCAGGAAGTTGATTCGTGTCTATTCGAGCATCTTGAACTTTTTCAAGTTCAATTTTGCTCCCACTGTCTTCTTTTAAAACAAAATCTTTCTCTAAAAAAACAACATGCTTTGAAACAAACATTTTTTATTCCTCAACAAGGTGAACTTGATATCCTATTGTTTCTTTAGGATGCCCTACAAACAATCACTTGTTAGACTTTGCATCAAGATCTGACTGTATTCACTTCACATAAGTCGGACATCCCCAAACTTTCAAATGTGAAAGATAGAGTTTTTTGTTAGTTCACATCTTATATGGAGTAACATCAACTGTCTTTGATGGAACTCTGTTTAGCAAATAAACAGTTGTCTTGAGTGCACACCCTCAAAAGGTTTTTGGTAAATTTGCAAACCCTATCATCTACAGTACCCTGTCCAACAAGGTTTAATTTCTCATTTTGGCCATACCATTGTGTTGTGGTGTGTAAGGTGGAGTCCATTGAGATAAAACCCATTATCTCTAAGATAATCTAAAAATTCTTGGTCTAGATATTCCCCACCTCGATCAGATCGTAATGTGTTGATACCTTTCCCAAATTGGCTTTTTACTTCAATTCTGAATTATCAAATGCATCAGGATTGTATCTCATCAGATACAGATACCCATATCAAGAATAATCATTGGTAAAGGTAATGAAGTAAAGAAAATCACTTCTGGCATGGATAGACATCGGACCACATACATCTGAATGTATTAGGACTAATACTCCAGTTGCTCGTTCACCATTTCTGTTAAAGGGTAACTTAGTCATCTTGCCTAATAAACAAGATTCACACATGTCATATCTTGCACCCTGTTTTCGGAGTCCAACAATTGCTTCTGATACCAAATAGTGCTAGCGTTCGAGTTACGACACCTATTACGAGGCTCTGATTTCCCAAAAAATTTCAAACTTTAGAAAATTTTAGCTTCAGTAGTGGCGGGTTTGCCGCGGTGAAGTCTCCTCGTGTAGTTCACCGTGACGAAAGTGTTTGCATTGCCGCGGTGAAGTCACCAAATTTACCACAGAAATCCTTTGGTGAAGGTTCACCGTGGCGTACTCTAAGCCTCGTCGCGGTTAAACGTTTGGACAAAACCTAGACCACCAACATATAACACAAAACGTACATACATTTATACAATTCTTTCAATATAACCCTTTTCAACAAAGAAATTAACTATGAAAAAAATACAAACGAAACTTCTTTAATTCATCATTTAATTACTAAAGCAAAAGAGTTTGAACAACTTTATTTACATATTAAAAGCCACACTATTGGCTGATTATAGAATACAAATGAACATGATACAATTGAATGCTTATGCTTAATATGATCCTAAATACCAAAGTTTCAAAACCAACTTAAATGATAAATGTAGCTATCTCGGAGTTGCCAATTACCTTACAAGGTTCACAATTCTCTTGTTCTGCTTTTTCTACACCTGTAGAGTGGGAGGTAATGGGGTGAGCTACGAATCTTAGTGGCTTATACATTTATAGCCATTGGCAATGAGCTATACAATTCAACATATACATATATATTCATTCATATGCACCTTTAACTCATTTTAGCTAGCAAGTCAACCATCCACAAGTTCTAACTCAAATTTTCACAGTCAAGGATGCTATCACTTAAAACATACCATGTACATTTAAGCACCAAAATATAACATTCAATTATGTATCATACTCGACAATTTAGAGATGCAATGCATAAACAAATGGCTCGAGGGTTCCATAGAAACAGAATGGAGAAACTGAAGTTTACACCATGAACAAAATGAGTCCATTTTTCGGAGCTCATATGCCATAAGCGGGCAGCCGGGAGAATGCCCTTGTCAATATGCACGTGACAAACATAATGGTTCCACTCTCGCCCAAACAGAAGCACATAATAGTTTTATCATATGCTCATACTTTCATGCTTTTCTATCTTTTCCTTGATACAAAATGCCATGACATGTTTCAATGGCATAACTTAATCATAATTCATAAATCACAACGCATTTTCAACATTCACAAAAAATCATTATCAAACAAGTTAACATACAATACACAGGCATTCAATTCAAGCACTTTAACATATATTCACCCATAAGATAAACTTGCCCATATTACACAATAAGCATAAATATATTACCCACCTAATTTCGCTTGACAATCCATGCTCAATGTTGTATTTCCTCTTGCTCTTGGATTGGGCTTTCTTTGTTTCCTATAACAAGCCAAGTTCTCATTCAAACAACATTCAAAGGAAATTCATAAGGCTTCAATAATCGAAAATGCTAAAATTGACTATAACCCTTTCAAAATCTAGACTTTCAAGTTAACTTTTCCATGATCATTATGATTGGGTCAATGAAGGAATTTGCTAACACTTTCTTCTAGAAAAACACTTCCCATTGTCTTAAGTTTCCGATGACATCAAAATCATTCAATTTAGTTTAGAAATCAGAAAGTTACTCTCCAAACATTTTCAAATTTCTCTTATATTGAAACAATATTCTATTCTCAACTTCCTTCCAAAAATTGACATCTTTAGAGACTGAATTTAAACTTCTTTTCTTCACAAAACTTGTATCACTATGTCTATAGTTTATTTGAAATTAAAAATCACTTCATTTAGATAAGTACATAAAACTTTATGCTCAAAATACTAGAGTATACTCGGTGCTAGAAAGTTTTCCATGGTGAACTTTTCCAAAAATGAAAAATTCACCCAAAATGTCAAAGTTTGCCGCGGCAAACATTATCCATCAAGTTAGCCGCGACGAACCAAGGAGAGTTGGCCGCGGTGAACTTTGACAGAAACATATGCAAAATACTTCATTTTTCTAGATTTTTACTTCCAACATCTACAACTAACACATCTTAAACCTCAACCATCATTTCTACTTCACATTCAACTCCATTTCAACCCAAAATCATTCACAAATACATCATAATCTATCTTTGTTCATTAACCCTAAAGATTAAAACATTTTCCTCTATTATTCATGTTGGAACCCGATCCGGGAACCGGATCCCAACCGAACGAAGGAAACGGAATCGGATGGAAACGGAAATTTCGGATCGAAATTT
>JANZLD010000002.1:26978744-26993460 GCA_026413575.1 Erythroxylum carthagenense | reverse complement strand
CAATGAATAAATGTAGTAAAATTCCTATCCTGTCACAATTACCAAAATGCCCATCGCATCGGTAACGGGATGCTACAGTAATGGCCATAAGGGACAAAAGAAGGGGCAAAATAGACAATACATTAAATGAAGGGCAAAATTGAGAGAACTAAAAAAATTAGGGGTATAATTGAAAAGATAAGAATAAGAATGGTCTTGAATTAAGAAGAGAGAAGAGAGAAATGTCGTGGAAGAGAGGAGAGAAAGAAGAAAAACTTGAGAGAAGAGAAAACAAGAAGAAAATTCGTGGAAGCTAGGGAAGAAGAAGAGAAAAATCGTGGGAGAGGAAGAAAGAAGAAGAAAAAGAAAGGAAATTATCTTGTTAAGGTAAACTCCATACAGAAAAAGAAGAGGAAATCATCTTGTTAAGGTAAACTCCATTGCTTTTCTTCTTGTTTAGTTAGAAAAAGGGATTAGAGAGACTGGGTTTGTGTTGGAAGAAAGAAGGGAACCCATTTTCGATTTTGGTGGGTCTTTGGACTAGGTTTTATTCTTTCTAACCTAGATAGACTATAGGTAGGATAAGTTTAACCTCAATTTTAGTATCTTTGATTATTGAAGTTTATGAATTTATAATTGAATTTAGATTGAATGAGAAATTGATTTATTTTAGGAAATCAAGAAAATCTTTCCCAAGAGCAAGGGGAAAGGCATAATTGAGTTTGGATTTTTTAAGCGAATTAGGTAGGTAATGTATTTATAGTTATTATGTAAAGGGGCAAATTTCTTGCCTATATGTGTAAGCTTAATTGCTTAATTGTGAATTGTTGTGAATGTTGAAAATTACAATATGATGTATTACTAAGTCATGCCTTGGAAGATGCCATGACATTTTGTATATTCAAAAAAGAATAAAAAGCATGAGATGCTTGAGAGTGAATATATGTGATGAGTTGAATTGAGTATAGAATTTGCTTGTGCTTGGGTAAGAGAGAAACCATTTCGTTTGTCACGTGCACGTTGACTAAGCCTTCTCTCAACTACCCGCTTATGGCATATGAGATCCGAAGAATGGACTCATTTTGTTCATGGTGTAAACTTTGGTTTCACCATTTTGATCCATGGAACTCTCGAGCCATTTGTTTGTGCATTATATTTTTAAATTGTCAAACATGGTGCATTTGAGTGTTATGTTTGATAGCTAAATGTCCTCATTATGTATTATGTGTTAACTTCCTTAATTATGAGTTTTTGAGCTAAATTGGCTAATGATTGAATTGCTAGAATAAATTGACATATAGAGGTATGTATATATGCTTGATTGTGTGGCTCACTACCGATGGCTATAAATATATTAGGCACTGAATTTTGTAGTTCAACCCATTATTTTCTCCTCAGGTGCAGAACGAGAAGATCGTTGATCCTTGCAAGGCATTTGGAAACTCGGAGTTAGCTAAATTTAGTAACTAAGTTAGTTCAATTACTTTTAGGTAGCTTTAGCAGCATATCAAACATAAGCATCCCTATGTATTTTGTATTAAGCTAATGATGTAGTGTTGATATGTAACTAAAACTACGTTCCAAACACTATTTTGTTTTAGTATTGAGATTAAGTATTGAGGAAGTTCTTTGGTTATGATGATAATGAAATATGATTGTGTTTGCTCGGGATTAACGAAGTTGGTATATTGCATTTTTTTCAAGCTTTTATAAGGGTAAAATGTGTGTTCTGACTTCAGAGGAATAACTGTATTGATCTAGGTTGAATTAGACAAAGTTATCTTCTTGAAAGTTGTAGATTATCTTTCTAGCTTTCCAATGATATAAAGCATGAAATTTTTGAATATCAGAGTTGAGAGATATGATCATTATAAATTAGTAATGTTGCATGGGATGTACACACACAGAACAGCTGTAGTAAATTGCGATTTTGACCCTTTTAGCGACAAAATCTCTTTTTAAGTTCTACATGAAAGTTGTAGGTCTAGAAGTGTCTCAAAACGGTCTAAGAATGACCTTGATCTGACCTCCCTAATGGAATTTATGCATAAATATGTATAGGATGTGATTGTAAGGAACAAGGTACGAACGCGACAGAAGTTGCGGATTGAAGGAAGAACAACACCACACTGGTGCGATCATGAGAGTGTCTAATGTGATCACACTCGAGCTTTTTCACTATAACTTTGTCATCTATCCTCCAAATGACTTGATTCTTGAAGCATTAGATTCTTAACACATTCTTCTATCTCTCCATAAAAATTTATAGCCTTTGGAGTTGATTTGAAAAAGATTTATGAAAAGAAAGTGAGGGAATGAGTTGGAAGAGCATGAATTAGTTATGAACATAATTTGGCTTTTTGATCATATCTTGAGATATAGAGCTCTAAATAAGATGATTCTTATTGTAAAATAAACTAGAGATATGGAGCTATAATTGTTCTGAGAAAGTCATTTTGAAATTTTGATGTCTAACTGGTGTGGGCTCCCCCTTGTTGAATGTATATCCAGATGTCACTTAAGACGTCGGACACGAGTCTTGTGAGGGCAGGGTGTCCAATACTTATGGTATCAGAGCGATAGTTGCACTATAAAAATAGGGTCATACATCTTGTGGTATCAGAGCTTAGGCTTCTTAGAATTCCTAGGCTTAGAATACGTAGTGATACGAGTTATTATGATATCTGATAAATTGTTTGCATTGTTAAATTGATTGATTGCTTTAAGTGACATGCATATCATGCATACATGTAGGAAATAAGATTAAAATGAAATGTAGGCTAATTGTTAGTGCTTTAATTGAAGGAGTAAGACGTCACCTCGTAAAAGAACAAGAGGAGTTTTGCAATGATCTATTGCACATGATTCTCCACCCAGAGAAGAGGGTGCTGATGAGTTTAGAGACCCAGGGAATGTTGAGGCTTCTATAGGGTATGATAGTGGGCCCTCTCAATCACAAATGTAGGAGTCTCCTCTTCTACAGGAGCAAGTGTCTACTCTATTGGATCCTAGGCCGTTCTAAGCCTTTGCTCAAGTTTTTGTCCGGTTTATAGGCCAGATACTGTAGACTTCTGCTTTGGCCCCAGTTAAGAGGAGAAAGCATTTCGACAAGTTGAGAAAGTTTGAGGCAGTGGATTTTTATAGGACCACTGATAAGGAAGAAGTTGAGACATGGATGAGGAAGACGAAACAAATATTGGAGCAAATTGACTGTAAGGATGGTGAGAAGGTTGAGTATGCTGTAAGTTTGCTACAGGGGGATGCCCTACATTAATGAAGAAGTGTCCTGAGAAATCATATGAAATCGCCAGTGTTAGCATGAAAGGATTTCTTAGCTGCTTATAGGAAAAAGTTTTTGTCTGAGGTGTATAATCAGCAGAAGCAGAGGAAATTTCTGAGTCTTACCTAGGGAGATGACAGTGAGTGAGTATGAGCGCAGATTTATCCAACTGTCTCGATATGTAGCTGAGATGATGATGAGTGAGGCGGCTAAGTGCTATAGGTTTGAATCGAGGTTACATTTAGCCATCAGCAAAAAAGTAGTGGCGATGAACTTCTGTGATTTGCAATAGCTGGTTGAAGCAGCATTGAGGGTTGAGAATGTGGAGAACATAAAAAGCATTATGAACAGAAAGAGAAAAGGAATAGAATAGTTCAAGCGGGGAGGTGGTACTCCTATGTCTGAGAGGAGTGCTAAAACTTTCCCTGTACAATTTGAAGAGAGGAGTAGTGGTGCAAATAGGCCCAGACAGGTGAGAACTGTCTCTCATCAAGCCTCAACGACAGGAGGCAATAGAAGGGTAGAGGGGGATAAGCCAGCCATTTCTAAATGTGATCATTGCGAGAAATTCCATAAAAGGGAGTGCTATAGATTAACAGGAGCTTGTTTTAACTATTAAAAAAAAGGACACATGGCTAGAGAGTGTCCACAGTATGCAAAAAGAGAGAAAACTCATATGTAAGCTTTGAAGAGGGTTAAGACTGTGGGACACAAGACTGCAATTGAAATGGGAAGTTCTTAGGCAGAAAAGAAAGTGAATCCTCCAGGAAGACAAAGGGGGCAAGCACCAGCTAGAATGTTTGCAATGACGAGGGAGGACGCAGAAACTGCTCTAAAAGTTGTGACTGATATGGTTAAAATACTTGATATTGATGTTATTATTTTGATTAATCTGGGGTCTACCCATTCTTTTATTTAGTCAAGTAGAATCGTGCATGGTAGGAATTTAAGCCCATTGGATATCCTTTTAATGGTTGATACTCCAATCGACCAGTATATTACTATTAGTCAAGTTTATAGAGATTGTGACATACAAATTGGTGGGGAACAATTAATGGGGGATTTAATGCCATTGAGGATGAAGGGATTAGAAGTGATATTAGGAATGGATACGTTAGAAAAGTATAACGTCAATTTATATTACAAACATAAGACAGTGGAGTTCAAGTTGGACGAATGTAAAAAGGTGGTATTATGGGGGATAAGAAAGCAAACCCGTCTAGGATTATTTTTGCTCTGACAGTAGAGAAAATGATGAGGAAAAGGTGTGAAGCATTTTTGGCATATGTGGTAGACACAAAGATAGATGGAGGAAAGTTGGAAGATATTCCGGTAGTCATGGAATTCCCAGATGTTTTTCCTGAGGAATTATTAGGACTACCACCACTTAGGAAAATTAAGTTTCTTATAGAGCTTCTTCTAGGCATAACACTGATCTCAATTCTGCCTTACTAAATGGCTCCGACAGAATTGAAGGAACTTAAAGAGCAGTTAGAAGAATTGTTAAAGAAAGGGTACATTAGGCCTGGCTCTCAACTTGGAAGCTCCGGTTTTTTTTGTGAAGAAAAAAGATAGATCGTTGGGAATGTGTATGGATTATAGGAAGCTTAATCATGTCACTGTTAAGAATAGATATCTGTTCCTATGTATAGATGATTTGTTTGATCAATTTCCAGGGGTAAAGGTCTTCTCTAAGATATATTTGAGATCAGGTTACCACCAGTTGAGGATAAAGGAGTTTGATGTGTCAAAGACCGCTTTTAGAACACAATATGGGCATTTTGAGTTCTTAGTTCTATCTTTTGTATTAACGAATGTACCTGCAACCTTCATGGATTTAATAAATAGAGTCTTCAAGTCATTCTTAGATCAATTTATCATTGTCTTTATTGATGATATATTATTTTATTCCAAGAGTGATAAGAGGCATGAGGAACATTTATGAATTACCTTGAAAACATTGAGGAATGAAGAGTTGTATGCCAAATTCGATAAATGTGAATTTTGGCTAAGAGAAGTAATGTTTCTTGGACATTTTATTCCAGAACAAGGAGTGCATGTAGATTCGAGAAAAATAGAAGCTATGGTGAAATGGGAAGCACCTAAGAATATAGTAGAAGTGAGGAGTTTCTTGGATTTAGTTGGGTATTACAAGAGATTTGTAGAAGGCTTTTCTATGACAGCAACCCCATTTGCCAAATTGACAAAGAAGAATCAAAAGTTTGTGTGGACAAAGGAGTGCTAGAATAGTTTTGAGGAATTGAAGAATAGGCTCACAACTGCACCAATTTTGACTTTGCCTCTTGGTAGTGATGGATATATAGTATACAGTGATGCCTCAAGGAAAGGATTGGGATGTGTGTTGATGCAAGGAGATAAAGTGATCGCCTATGCTTCTAGGTAATTAAAGTCTTATGAGATGAATTATCCTACGTATAACTCAGAGTTAGCTGCCATAATTTTTGCATTGAAGATATGGAGACATTATTTATATGGAGTCACCACCAAGGTGTTTACAGACCACAAGAGTCTTAAATATTTAATGAGCCAAAAAGAGTTGAATTTAAGATAAAGAAGGTGGTTAGAACTACTGAAAGATTATGACTTGATGATAGATTACTACCTGGGGAAAGCTAATGTAGAGCAGATGCATTGAGTGGAAAATCTACTATGGCATATGTGGAGACTATATATCTTCCTTTGTTGAAGGAATTAGCCAGACTTAAGGTAATATTGAGGTAAGCAGAATCTAATGGTATATTAGCTAATTTCAGAATAAGATCAGTGTTGAATGAGAAGATTAAGGAATTGCAGGAACATGATGAGTAATTTAGCAGACTTAGAGAAGAGATTAGAAATGGTAAACCTTTCGAAATAGAGATATGGGAAGATGGATTGATAATGGTAGGTAACAGACTATGTATTCCTGATAAATTAGAATTTAAGGATGAAATTCTTGATGAAGCATACAATGCTCCCTATACAATGCACCCAGGGAGTATAAGAATGTATAGAGACTTGAAAGAGCACTTTTGGTGGAGAGGAATGAAGAAAGACGTTACAGAGTATGCTAGAAAATGCTTAGTGTGTCAGCAAGTTAAAGTAGAACATCAAGCACCTATTGGTAAGCTTAAACCTTTGTTTATTACGGAATGAAAGTAGGAAAAGATTACGATGGATTTCTTGATGAGATTGCCAAGAACCAGCAAGAAGTATGACGCAATATGGGTGATTGTTGATAGGCTAGCTAAGTCAACTCATTTCTTGCCAATTAAACAGACAGATTCTTTGAATGCTTTGGTCAAAAAATACATAGATGAAATAATCAGACTTCACAGGATTCCAATTTCTGTAGTCTCAGACAGAGATCTCAGATTTACCTCCAGGTTTTGGAAAAGCTTACAAGAGGCTTTAGGAACTAAGCTATATTTTAGCACAACTTTTGATCCATAGACTGATGGACAATCAAAGAGAACAATACAAACTTTGAAGGCAATGTGAAGAGCTTGTGTTATAGACTTCAAAGGCTCATAGGATGATCATCTACCTTTAATTGAATTTACTTACAATAATTCCTACCACTCAGGAATTCAAATGTAACCTTATGAGGCTTTGTATTGTAGGAGGTGCAGAACTCCTATTTGTTGGGATGAGGAAGGTGAAAGGAGACTTTTAGGGTCTGAGTTGGTACAAGTTACAGTTGACAAGATTAAATTAATGAAACAGAGACTTAAAGTAACTCAAGACAAAATGAAGAGCTATACGGATGTGTATAAAAAGGAGATGGAATTTAAAGTTAGAGATAAAGTGTTTCTTAGAGCCTCTCCATGGAAAGGAGTTTTGAGATTTTGTAAGAAGGGTAAGCTCAGTCCAAGGTACATAGGCCCTTATGAGATCATTGAGAAGATTGGGCCTTTAGCCTATCCTTACCATCAGAATTGTCTAAGATTCATAATGTTTTCCATATATCAATGTTGAGGAAATTCCGATCGGATCCTTAACATAAAGTCTAACCTTCAGAGGTTCAATTAAGGGAGGATTTGACTTATAAAGAACAACCAGTGGAGATCTTAGATTTGAAGGAAAAGGTCTTGAGAAACAAGACTATGAAGCTGGTTCAAGTCTTATGGAAGAATGATACAATAGAGGAGGCAATATGAGAGCCTTTGGAAGCAATGGAGGAGAAGTATCACACCTCTTCAATGACTTAGGTAAGTATTTTGAGAACGAAATTCTTTAAGAGGAGGAGAGTTGTTGAGCCTGGAATTTTTATTTAGTTATTTATGATTTATTTTAGAATTGAGTCTATAATTTAATGAGTATAAGTAGAAATTAGAATTAGAATAGAAATGTTAGAACTAAATTAGCGTAATGGCCATAAGAGACAAAAGAAGGGGCAAAATGGACATTACATTAAATGAAGGGCAAAATTGGATAAGAATAAGAATGGCCTTGAATTAAGAAGAGAGAAGAGAGAAATGTCACAGAAGAGTGAAGAGAAAAAAGAAAAACGTGAGAGAAGAGAAAAGAAGAAGAAAAGTCGTGAAAGCTAGGGAAGAAGAAGAGAAAAATCGTGGGAGAGGAAGAAAGAGGAAGAAAAAGAAGAGGAAATCATCTTTTTAAGGTAAACTCCATTACTTTTCTTCTTGTTTAGTTAGAAAAAGGGATTAGAGAGATAGTAGAATTAGAGAGAGAGTAGGTTTATGTTGGAAGAAAGAAGAGAACCCATTTTTTATTTTTGTGAGTCTTTGGACTAGGTTTTGGTCTTTCTATCCTAGATAGACTATAGGTAGGTTAAGTTTAACCCCAATTTTAGTATTTTTGATTATTAAAGTTTATGAATTTACAATTGAATTTGGATTGAATCAGAAATTGATTTGTTTTAGAAAACTAAGAAAATCTTTCCCAAGAGCAAAAGGAAAGGCACAATTGAGTTTGAATTTTCAAGCGAATTACATAGGTAATGTATTTATAGTTATTGTGTAAAGGGGCAAATTTCTTGCCTATATGTGTATGCTTAATTACTTAATTGTGAATTGTTGTGAATGTTGGAAATTGCAATATGATGTATTATTATGTCATGCCTTGGAAGATGCCATGACATTTTGTATATTTGAAAAAGAAGAAAAAGCATGAGATGTATGAGAATGAATATATGTGATGAATTGAATTGAGTATAGAATTTTCTATGTTTGGGTAAAAGAGAAACCATTTCGTTCGACATGTGCATGTTAAGTAAGCTTTCTCTCGACTACCCGCTTGTGGCATATGAGATCCAAAGAATGGACTTATTTTGCTCATGGTGTAAACTTCAGTTTTTCCATTTCGATCCATAGAACTCTCGAGCCATTTATTTGTGCATTACATCTTTGAATTGTCAAACATAGTGTATTTGAGTGTTATGTTTGATGGCTAAATGTCCACGTTATGTGTTATGCGTTAACTTCCTTAATTATGAGTTTTTGAGCTAAATTGGTTAATGATTGAATTGCTAGAATAAATTAAGATATAGAGGTATGGATATATGCTTGATTGTGTGGCTCGTTATCGATGACTATAAATATATTAGCCACTAAGTTTTTTAGCTCAACCCATTATTTTCTCCTCAGGTGCAGAACGAGAAGATTGTTTATCCTTACAAAGCATTTGGAAACTCGGAGTTAGCTACATTTAGTAACTAAGTTAGTTCAATTGCTTTTGGGTGGATTTAGCAGCGTATCAAACATGAGCATCCCTGTGTATTTTGTATTAAGCTAATGATGTAGTGTTGATATGTAACTAAAGCTACATTCCAAACACTATTTTGTTTTAGCAATGAGATTGAGTATTAAAGAAGTTCTTTTGTTATGATGATAATGAAATATGATTGTGTTTTGCTTGTGATTCTCAAAGTTGGTATATTGCATTTTTTAAAAGCTTTCATAAAGGTAAAATGTGTGTTTTGACTTCAAAGGAATAATTGTATTGATCCAGGCTGAATTAGACAAAGTTGTCTTCTTAGAAGTTGTAGATGTCTATCTAGCTTTTCAATGATATAAATCATGAAATTTTTAGATATTTGAGTTGAGAGATATGATCATTATAAGTTAGTAATGCTGCATGGGATGTACATACATAGGACAGCTATAGTAAATTGCGATTTTGACCCTTTTGGAGGCAAAATCTCTTTTCGAGTTCTACATAAAAGTTGTAGGTTTAGAAGTCTTCTTCGAAACAGTCTAAGAATAACCTTAATCCGACCTCTCTAGTGGAAGTTATGTATAAATATGTATAGGGTGTGATTGTGAGGAATAAGGTGCGAGTGCGATAGAAGCTGCGGATTGAAGGAAGAACAACACCACACTGATGAGATTGTGAGAGTGTCTAATGCGGTCACACTTGAGCTTTTTAGCTCTAAATTTGTCATTTGACCTCTAAATAACTTGATTCTTGAAGTATTGGATTCATAACATATTCTTCTATCTCTTCAGAAAAATTTGTTGCCTTTGGAGTTAATTTGAAAAAGATTGATGGAACAAAATTGAGGTAATAAGTTGGAAGAGCATGAATTGGTTATGAACATACTTTGGCTTTTTGATCATATCTTGAGCTATAGAGCTCCGAATGAGATGATTCTTATTACAAAATAAAATAGAGACATGGAGCAACAATTTTTATGAAGAAGTCATTTTGAAATTCTAATGGTTGATTGGTGTGGGCTCCCCCTTATGGGATGTGTATCCAGATGTCACTTAGAACATCAGGCATGAGTCTTGCGAGGGAAGGTTGTCCAACAATTATGATATTAGAGCGATAGTTGAACTTTGGAAATGGGTTCTAACATAAGAAGTATGAAGCTGCTATCTTTTGTTATATGGAATATGGTGATAATGAGAAGGAAGCAATTTAAGAAATGATATAATTTGCTCTCGATACTAAAAAATCATAAGAGATTTTTTTTTTGGTAATTCTTTGATTGAAGACCGTTCTTCTCATTTAAATAAATGGAGGAATATGAGATTGTCAGTTTGAATAGAAGACTATGAAACATGAGAAGGAATTTATAAAGAAGATACAAATTATTTGTTCACATTTGCATCTACTGACTATAAAGATGTTGTGAAGAGTAAGAAATGGACGAGAATCATGACATTAAAATTAAAGCGATAGAAAAAATGGAACTTAGGCATTAATTGAATTACTTAAAGGAGGAAAAATGTTTAAATAAAGTTGATTTATGAGACTAAATTTAATAAAAGTGGAGAAGTAAATAAGTATAAGGGTATGCTTCTAATAAAGGGATATGCTGAGTAGTATAAGATAGATTACATATAAGTATTTACTTATATGGTGCAAATAGAGAAAGTTCACTTAGTTTTGGTATTTACAGTTAAAAATGGATGACCTATCTTCTAGTTAGACTATATTTTCATATAGTGAATTAAAAGAAAATGTTTTTGTAGAACAAACTTATGGTTACCTCCAAAAAGGAAATGAAGAAAAAAAAATAAGTTGAAGAAGGAACTTTTTATACTTAAGTAAATAACATGTACTTGGCACAACTGAAAAGAAGCTTATTCTATAAAGGAAGGATTAAGGAATTATGACTATGAGCATACTTCGTTCATCAAGGAAAACAATATGTTAATTATAAGTTTATATGTTTATGATATTCTTTTTATTAGAACTGATGAATTGATGTTTATAATGTTAAGATTTTAACAAACCATAAGTTTAACATGACTAGTCTTAGTAAGATGAGAGGAATTAGAGTTGTGCAAAGATCATAAAAAAAAAGTATGATTTGTAAGTGTTATGAAGGTTTATATTGGGTCAAAGTGTATATAATCTAATTGTTCTTAAATTTAAGCTTACTAAATATAAAGAGGGAGTTAAGTGGACAAGGCTTATTTTAAATAAATTGTGTGTAGTCTTGTATACTTCCCAGTTACTTGGCTAGATTTGTGTTTGTGTAAGTCTTATTAATATGTATATGGAGAATACTATTGAGCTTCATTTAAAATTGGGAAAAAAAGGTGTTCGATATTTAAAGGGAATAATTGAAGTTGGAATTTTCTAGAAGAAGGCAGGAGATGATAAACTTGTTACTTAAATTGATGTGATTAAGTTGGACATTTGGAAGACAAAAGAAGTATATTAACTTATGTTTTTCATACAAGTTATATCTTGGTCATAAAAAAACCAATTGTGAGTTTATCAACCACATAAGCTAAAGTTATTTCCTGATCTATAGTGCTTATGTTAAGCCACACTATTGAAAAAGGTGTTAAAAATGGATCGAAATCAATGTGTATAAAATCAATTATATGTATAAAATGAGCATATATGAGAAAAATATTTTAACTACTAAACATGTTTATATCTCTTATTACAATAAAGGAAAACTTAAATTTAGATAATACAAGAGAATTCAAAAGCTTATTAGAAAAATCACTTAGCATTTTTACGTGATTGTAAAAACCTTGTCATAATACTCTCAATTACTCAACTAAGTTATGATCTCAAATAGGTACTAACACCACTCTTTAACTTTAATTATTTTCTTGGTATAAAGCTAGTAAAGTGAAATTATTCAATTACTAATTATTCACATTTTTTCTCACTTTATATATATGCATATAATGAAAATGATCAAAAGACGTCACATTCACTCATGCATATACAAGTTATAAAAAAAGTATTATGATGCAAATCAAATATCCATTCTCTAAATTCATAAAGCAAAATAAATTAAACCTAGACATTAAAACTCAAGACTATTTGTTTAAAAATTTAAATCATAAAGATAATGAAGCTTATAATGGATTATCTAAATCAATATGTTATCAAAGTGAAAATAAACTCCTATAATTGCTCCCTATTGAAAAATTCACAATGAAATTAATAAATCTGGGTATAAAAAATGTAATAAGTTCTGCCTCCATTCTTAAGATGTGTGTTGTCATTAATTTACATATTATGCAAAGGTAATGAAAGTAAACAAACAATAGGAGAGAAATAAAAGTAAGACAAGTACTTCCCTGACATATCATAGACAATTGCTAGTATTATTATATTAAAAGCCCATAGGTATGTAATGGTGCAATTTTGTTAACATGGGGATAATAAAGTGCACATATAATGCTTATTGATTGATGAAAATTATCTCTGGTATTGAACATGGGGTATGTTTAGGGCATGTTCACACTCTAAGAATTTGATGTGAAACACAATAGATATATGGTAGCATGTTGCACTCATGTTTATCTATGTTCTTCACTGCTTCTTTAAAAATGTGAGCATGAACGTAAATATTTAAGGGTGTTCTCTAACATAGTGAGTATATGGTAATGTGTTCAGACCATGTTATATTAGGTTACTCTTGGTTTCTTAGACATTTTTTATATTCCTATAATATGGAAAAAAAACACGAGATGAGATATCGAGGATGTTCTTAAAGTAGCAATATAGTAATATTATAACCTTGTTAAAAAAGGGTGCTCATAGTTTCTTATCTAAAATTTTGTAAGATCTAATATAAAAGAAGTCATAGAAATGACACACTAGGTTGCTTAGGAACATGGTTTTGTATTTTTCTTTTATGTTTAAATTTACTACTCTTAGATTCTTGAATATGAATTGACATAGGTCAACATGTTGGGGACAAGTTAACGTGTTATAAAACACGAGAATTACATGATCCCATATTCTTCCTTATGTTTTTTAATTTCCTTTAGCTTTTCTAGGAAATCGAAAATGGACTTACACAGTAAGGTGTTAGGTTTCATATTTGCCTATAAACTTACAAAACTTAAATGACATCAAGTATAAGTAGATTGACATGAGAAAATAAGAAATCACCATCAACTTTTAGCTTAATCCCTGAGTTTAGCAACCATTTAAACTTAAAATAAAAGCATAAATAATAAAAGAAACAAAGAGATCTAAACTAATCAAATCAAAAGTAAAATTAAGAAATTTAGAATATTGGGTTGCCTTAATAAATGTTTTGTTATAAGTCATTTAGCTAGACTTTTTGCTTAAATTGTTTTAATTGAAATTGGAATTATAGAGATCGTAAGCATCTTGCTCCACTCTATGGAATCAACTTCTAAGTACAAATTTATTTAATGTCTGTTGACTTTGAATACACTTATATCTTGATGAAAAATTTCTTAAAATTTATATAGGAAGATTTGGCTTCATTTGCATCTTGTTGAGTAATGTTTTCACCTTTATATGGGAAGACTTAGTTGCATATATATCTTAAATAGTAAGTCTAGATCCCCCAGTTTAAACTCCTTAGGATGCTTAAGGTTTTATTTATACCACTTCTTTTCCTTTTCCTTGTATATCCTTGAATTTTCATAAGCCATGTTATACCACTCATTTAGCTCTTTAATATGGAATAAAATTTCACCACCTACATTTTTAAAATCAAAGTTAATAAACTTTATAGCCAAAATGAATTTGTCTCAAGTTCCAATGATAGATGGAAAGATTTCTTATAAACTGGCCTATATAGTATGGTGCCAATTAATGTTCTATTAGTAGCGCTATAAGCTCATGGAACACTATCTAATCATATAAACAAATCTTTTTTAAAATGCTCTATAGTCTTTTTTAAGATCCTTTTTAGTTTCTTATTGGTCACTTCCATTTGACCTCTATTTTGAGGGTGATAATAGGTAGCCACTTTATGTGTAACACTAAACTATTGGAGTACTTTTTTAAATTGATGATTACAAAAGCGTGTGCCTATATCACAAATCATAGTAGTGGAGGTACCAAATCATTTAATTAACTTTTTTAGGAATTTAATAACTACCCTAGCATCATTAATAGGCAAAGCTTAAGGATCAACCCATTGTAAGACATAATCAATTGTAGCTAGGATATATTTGCTACTAAAAGATGCAAACAATGGAGTTATGAACTCAATGCCCTGTATATCATACACTTCACAAACATTAATACTATTTTGAGGCATCTCATCTTTGCTAGGTATATTACTTGTCCATAGACAAGTATCATAATACTTCATTTAACTTTAGGCATCCTTAAACAACGTAGGGCAATAAAAACCTGCTTCCAAAAATTTCTCGCCATTCAATTAGCACAATAATGGCCTCTAACTTTTCCTTTATGGCACTGCTCTAAGATGATGATTGTCTTGGAATGTATTACACACATTTTAATTATCTAATCTATAAAAATATGAAACAGTTACAGGTCCTCCTATAGCTAATTCCTTAACTTAAAGAAGAACCTTTTATTATGTTGATAATTATCTAAATATAATAATTTATTGTAAAATAATGAAAATAATTCAAAATTATTAATTATTAATTATTAATTATTTTCTATTTTATCAAAATTTTGAATTTTTTTTCTAGAATTGTTATTTTTTCATATTCCATTTCATTTTAAATTTAATTAGACATAATCACAATTTTAATTTAATATATAAAATTAATT
>JANZLD010000002.1:26880409-26890989 GCA_026413575.1 Erythroxylum carthagenense | reverse complement strand
TTTTGCTAATTTTTATATGTCAAGGTTTTTTTAGCAACTTATGAATAACACAGGGTTATTAAGGCAATAAATTCATTACTTATATGCACGACATAACGAATCAATTTTTTCATAATAAGAGAAAATACTTCGAACTTTAAGGAAATATTCTTGATCTTCAAAATAAATCTTTCGGAAAACTTTCGAAATAGTTTTGAATTAAGTATTATGTTTTTATCTGTAAAATAACTTAGGAGTTGAAGTTTTTGAATTATGTTAAGCAAAGATTTAGTTAGCCTAAAGGTTTTGACTTTAAAGAAAACATCTCAATCTTGAAACAAACGTTGATAAACTTTCGAACTTTGAAAGAGTTTTGAATTATGTTTTTGTCAAAGGTGGATGTTGTATCTTTGAAAAGATCTGAGTGTTAAAGTTTTCAAATTATTTTCTATATGGGCTTGGTTAGCCTAAGGGTTTTGGTCGACTACTGGTCAAACGTAGGATGACAAGTGAAAAAAATGAATAGTTTGACATGAACTAGGTATTTAGCTAACCAATGTATTAATCAAAAAAGGCTTGGTTATTCAAACTAATAGCTTCAAATAATTGATGGTATGTTCTAAATATGGACACTAGGCAATTTGGTGTCTAACAAGCCAATATCCTAACTAAATAGACATCTACTACTTAAAGTTAGTAAATTAGCTAACCAAATATATGCCTATAAACTCTTTGTTATAACAACTAGTTTGTATGGTAATGACAACTTAAGTTGAGTCTGAGTATAATAGATCATATATGAGACATGGAAATATTTGACACTAAAAAGAGTCCACTTTTGAGATAAATTCATTTCATTCATTTGTGTATGAATGTTATATGAGCCCTCAATGCATTGTATGATTAGGAAAGGAATATTTGGACTATATTTGAGTGGTTTAGATATCAATTGAAAGAGCAATTGAATTATTAAGGTTCCTCTTCACTTATGACAAAGAAGAAGTGTAAAAGGTCTCTCTTCATCTTGAGAAAGGAAGATGTGTAAAGGTTCTTCTTCTTGCAAAGAAGACACATGTATGAAAAACCTCTCTTCACTTATTAAAAGAAATGATAGCAAATTCACAAGTAGAACTTGAGGAGTACACGTAAGTCAAGGATTATCTAGTCGAACCACTATAGATTAGCTTGTGGCTTTATCCCTTACTCTCTTTTATTATTGTTGTATTTTATGTTATTATTTTATATGAGTTTGACATAACCATTCATTAAAATTGATAATTCATTCATTAGCTTTCAAATAGAGTAAAAAAAAAGTATATGCATAATTCATCTCCCCTCATATGTGTCATTTTAGAGCCAACAATTAGTATTGAAGCAAGTTACAGTCATTATATAAAGATTTCTAATAAATTTTAAGTAAAGATCATTAAAACATAATTTTTATTACATTTTAGTTAAGAAGATTAAAGTATTCACATTGTTTTTTTTTTAATAGAAATGATTCTTGCATTGGAAAAATAGGATGGAGTGTTTTTTTTCATAAATGAAGATTTTGAATAATGGAAGAATGTAGAGAAAATTGAATGAGATGCCAATAATGAGAGTTTATATGCATTGAATAATACGGTAATATATGCTCCTCCTCGTTCATTTAGTAGAAATATGTTATATATGATGAGATTAATGAATCAAGAAATATAGTGGAGAAGAAAAAAAAGTGAGAAGAAGGAGAAAGAGGATCACAAGATAAAGAAGGAGCAAAAGGTCACATTATATAATACAATCAATTCAGAGAATGCAGGATAAGAAATTGAGGTGTTAAGAATATGCTTTATGCAAAATAATGATGAAGTATCATCTAGTTCAAACTCACTTGATAATAATGATGATCAATTTCATATAATGAATGATAAATTTCTTATAACAAACTTGTTAAATGTCTAAAAATTACGAGTATAGAAAGGAAGAAATTATCTTCCAAGCATAAAGAAGATCAAAAGCTCTTGGAGACATCTTAAACAAAAAAGATAAATTAAAACATGACTATATGTATTCTAAAATCTAAGAATATTGTTGTTACTAATTACAACTTAAATGATTTGTTTCATAAGAATTAGATATTCAGAAAAGGAGATCAATATTCTCAATAAGTCATTGTCTAAGTTCACTTTAGGAAGTACAAAACTAGAATGCATGTTTATAGCCTAAAAAGGTTCAAACAATAGGTATGAAATTGAGTATACTTATGAAATTACACTAAATAATGCTAAGATTATTTTTGTAATGGAAAGCATACGTATAATAATGAGCTTATGACTAAAACATCATCACATGAGTATAAGTTAATGTAATTATAAATATAAAAATTTCAAGGCTTACTCATCATCCTCTAAGTGCCAAGCAAAACAGAAATTATGTATGTTTATGAATGGTTCACATTAAGACATAGAGGATATAATATTCAAAGCAAAAATAGGCACAATTTTTATATAAAGACACAAAAGAAAGGCATGTAACAAATACACACGTATTGTAGACCTCGATTATAACAAACGGTTACTACACATGTTCACGATCATTATATGTCTGATTATAAGCAAAATGCATGACACATGGTCCCATTCATCACAAATTAAATTTCTATTAAAAAAAGGTCATTTTATAATTTATATGCTATGCATTATAGTCACAAATATATCCAAATAAGATCCAAAAATAGATACTTTTTATATTTTCATGGCTCTTACTCGTACGATTCATACAAGTTCAAATATTTTCATGTGAAATGCTATGTGATGATAATTATAGAAATATAAATATAAATTTATTTTATAAATACAAGGTTCATTATGTGAATTTAAAAGAGTGTGCATTGAAAAAGGTTTAAGAGCTAACACTAAAAGACCTAAATTTGTGCGGTTACCTAGAACATGTTAATTTTTTTATCTTGTAGGTCAATATCAAGTGGTATCAGATGCATATTGTAATTATCACCTCCATTGGTATCAAAACTAGATAACCATAGCATCTTCAAAATTAGTTTTATATAGAAAATCACTAATTGCATTTACATAAGCCAAAGTAAGGAAATTGATTATAAAAAGACTAATTGTTGAGCCAAGTAATTAAGAAAAAAAAGATAACTATTGGTGATACATATAATAAGATATCCACTTGTATTTATATTGATAATATTTGATCATACTGACTTGGCATAAATATTTTACGGTAGAAAATATACCGAAGAAGAGAAAGATGTATTAAAATTTTGAATTAGTGCATAAGCATTTTGAATATTGCTCATTTTTTATATGCACTTGACATGTACACTTCACTGATATGATAGATTTTTTTATTTATCTTGTCCTTTTTAATGTTGATAAAAAGATAGAGAGAATTGTAATATTGAAATTTGATCATTTATATTTAATGATGTATGAATTAGGAAATGCATTATATATTACTTTGACAAAGGAGGAATTTACTCAATATTATTTATTTTTAATATCATTATAAAAATGGGAGATTAGAAAATCAAATGAGATCCTCACCCAAAATTTTGATGATAAGAAAATATATCGGTACTATGTTCTTACTTTTGATGACATTACTAGCTCAATTATAACAGAATTCAAGTGATATATGAAAGATCAAGTACAATGAAAATGCAAACTAAACAAAAGAGTAATTGGATAATTTGAGCAATCAAAAGGGGTACAAAATCAGAAAAAGTGAAGTAGAAAACAACTCAAGTGAACTTTAAGGAATTCCTATGAAGAGCCTAAAACAAATAAGAATTAATCAATTCAAGATGCAACAAATCATTGTAATCTTATCTTTATCATTTCAATTCAATTATTACATCATCATTTACATAATGTGTAAATCATTACATAACTAAAAATAAATTTGTTTTAAAATTGAAAAAATTCTTGGTTTTCAAACACAATGTTAGAAACTTTTAAAATAATTCTAGATCAAGATTTTATTAAAAAGCATGTTTTATCTTTGAAAAGACATGAGAGTTGATGTTTAAAATTATTTTCTACATGATTTTAGTTGGCCTAAGTTCTCGAACGTAAGACAAAAATTGGATAGAATATCGAGAGTTTGAAATCGATTAAGTACTCAGCTAGCCAATCAAAGAAGGATTTGAAGAGGATTGGTTTTGGCTAGTTGATAATTTTCCCAAAATTGGATAAAAGTTGGTAGGTATCCAACTGAATAAGCATCAAGAAGTAGATTGGCTACCTGAACATACCCAATAATTTGTTGTTGCAACGTACATAATGTTCAACAAATACCTGTGTTATTTCCTTATTTTAAGTTTGAGGAGGTTCATTGTCTTGATGATATTGAAAGGAATCCCATAGATTAAGCTGCTTGCAAACGGTATGAAATCCTTCAATCATGTTTCCCCTAATATAACACCGTTTTATGTGCATTTAAACATATAATGACATCGTATTGAAGCAAATATAGGGTAGAGAATAAGGTCATGAGAATAGAGAATCTGAAGCCTTGCAAACCGCACTAGGCATAAGCAGAGCAGCTTCTAGGCAGTGCTTCTATATATTTGTCAGAAACAGCATTTAGTTAACTTCTAGGTTATTATCATTTATTTATTCCTTATAAGTTGCTGTCAAGGTGTTGCTTTCAAATAAGTTCGGAAGGAGAGTTTTTCCAGATGATGATATTGGGACAAAGTAGTCGCATAAAATCCCTATAGATTGAAGCTGACAAGCGATAACTAACTCCTGTTGTTGAATAATCTGTCATCTACGTATTCTCCAATACCTTGAGATATTCTATAGAATGATTAGTTAAGATGATACAATCACATAAAGCATCCAACAAAAATTCTTTCAGAATATGAGATATGATAAGATCATCAGATTGAAAAAATGTAATATTAACTACAAACAATATAGGATATGATCAAGAGGTTAGTCGTCAGGTCAATACCCAATACTCTTGCATGCGTGCTAGTAAGTAGGAATAGCCGAGTAGGTGTTGCCTTGCCTTTGCATGCGTACGAGGATCTCGCACTCATATACTTGGTAAATCATATCCTACTAATTTTAAAAAGATGTAAAATAGATTGAAATGTTGATGTATGCATATGCTGCAAGCGGCATATTCAACATTTTTCTCTGTGAACCACATTTAGGGGGCAAATGTATATAGTGAGTAATAAAAATAGATATTATTATTATTATTATTATAATAGTTAGTTAAGAGGAAGGAATGAATACTGTTATCATTAATAATAGTTGGTTTATAAAAAATACTTTTAAAATTTTATTATATTTTTATTTATTCATTCATTATATTGTAATTAATTAATTACAATATTAATTATTTAAAATATTGCAATTAATTAATTATAATATTTTAATTAATTAATTAATTATATTTTAATTAATTAAATACAATATTTTAACTAATGAATGAATTATATTTTAATTAATTATATTGTAATTAATTAATAAAAATGATATTTTAATCAATTATATTATAATTAATATATTTTAAGTAATTATAATATAATTAATTATAATATAACTAATTATAATATTTTAATTAATTATATTATAATTAATTAATTAATTTTATTTTAATTAATAAATTTTATTTAATAAATTTTATTTAAAATATTTTTGAAAAGGAACCACTATTAAGACATGAATTTCATCCCTTTATTAAATAAAAGTTACAAAGAATTCTTCAAAAATAAAATATCAAACTATTCACCTTATAATAATAATCAAAATCAATCGCTCACTTTTTTATTCTTCGTTATTTTTTTCATTTCATTAATCAAGCTGACCGTTAGTCTTTAGAAAGGCTAGAGCTGTATGTCACTGCGAAATGAGAAATTGTATGGTATGACGACACAACGCATCACCAAGTTCATGGTTCCCAACGACTATTCACTATCATGCCTTAAACTTCACAGCACAAAATGAGACAAATTTTCCTCTTTCCACAGGGACAAAGCTCAGAAATGAGAAATGAGAAATGAAAAACAAGTCACTACGCCACATGTATCTTTGAAAAATTAATAGAATGTATGTCCATGTTTCTGTCAAAAAAGTTTCAGAAATGACATAGGTCTATTAACACGAGGCATAAGATATGTTTTTAAGAATACTAAACCATAGGAGATTTTTTTAAGAATTGAGTCAAACCACAGGAAAAAAGTGTCTTTTATCCTTTCAAATATATATTAGTGCTATAGTAACAGCAAGGTGAGCACTGAGCATAATAAAGTTACAGATTTAGAGGTGACAATGTTCACATGCATAAAGATTTACAGGATCCAAGTACATGCCAAATTTGTCCTAAATAGAAATAGCCTCCACTAAGAACAATCAGAATGCTAACAACCAGATGAAGCCGGGCAGCTAATTTATAAAATAACTCTGGTATCAGCAAGGTATTGTTGAGTACTCCATAACAAATGCTCTCCAATGTAAGTTTCTCCTTTTATCCGGTGTATAGAAGTTGAAAACAAATCCTCACATAGACAACAGTTTGAAAATCACTAGTTTACAACATCTGTAAGGGCAACTACGACTTCAGGGATACATTAGTATTATTCTCTGTCAAAGAGGAGCCTAGCTGATGCATGAGCGGATAAACAGGACTAAATTCCTTGTCTCCTCTTGATCTAACCTTCGCAGCATAATCATCTAAGGTTGCTTTAATACCTTTCCATATTTGATCCTCCCCTTGAGAATCTAACCACAATGAATACTGCAGAGCTGTAAGTTTGTTCCTTTGCATTGGCGACTGCAAGTCATCAGGGCCTCGGGAGTAGAGGTGGTGAAGTATGACACTAGGTGGCAAATCTTGAAGAAGAGGGGATGATTCCAACTGAGCTGTCTCTAAGAAAATTAGAGGTCGAAATGCCCGAAGAGCCCGATATGGTGGACCAAGCTGTTCTACCGGGAACAAATTCTGGCCCACAGTTAACTCTAATTCAGCCATGTCCCTCGCCATCCTCAGTTTCCCTGATTCTGAAAGAGGTCTTACAAGAGAAGCATGTCGGATAAAGAAAGTCAAAACACGTGAAGCCATAGTTCTAACAAGTTGGGTGCATATAGATTCTGCCCCCGCAGTTGCACTATTTGCTGAAGAAGGCAACAGTCTGGACAAGAACTCAGTACGGAAGTGAAGAATGCACTTCTGCAGCTCCTCCATGTAAGGCGAAGCATTGTTGTCCATTGCAGCATCCATGCCAAGAACACCAAAATTCTGATCATGAATTTCCAAGATACAAGACTCAAGGCGGTCAAGCATTGCTTTGAACAAAGGTGTCACTGCATCACGAGCAACCCCATATATCAGACCTAGTGATGCAGATAAGACATCGGCAGCTATTGCAGGCAGTCCACTGATCATAGATGAAACACGTGTGTGGATCTCTTGCAAGTGTTGACATAAAGCAAAGTTCTTAACTTGTGCTGTGGTAGCAGGGCCTGTAATTTGACGGGCCTCAGGGCCTGCAGATATCTGTCAAACAAAAGCAATTTTTAGTTTTCCAATTTCCAGCAGAAAAATCACAAGATGCTACATATTAAGATGTTAGTGGCACCTACAATTTATTGCAATTGAAGTTTAAACATAAGAAGCTAACAGGAGATGCGTACATAAATTAAAGGACATTTATGAAGCCTGAACAAACAGAGATAGAACAATCTGCCCGACATATTTTAACAATTACCATAGACAAGTTCTAGAAATCAATGAGCAATAAGCATTATTAGATACTTGGAATTTGGCCACCAACCAAACTCCATTGGTCCCAAATATCTGCCAGTTAAAAGCATCATAATCAACAGACCACTTGTAGACAAAATAGTTAAATCAGTTTACACCTGAGAACATAGGACAGCAGCAGCAACGTGATACAATTCCACTAGCCACTATATCTGAATCAGTGTTTGTCAAAGAAGAAAAAAAAAAATGATTTCCAATGTAATCTAGAGTGAAAAATAGAAAACTTAAAGTCATGGGAATGAGGTACCACAAGAAATGGACATACAATTTTTATTTTCAAGCACCAAGCGACAAACACATTGAACCAGATCAAACAAGAACAGAGGAATTTAGTTCAAAGAAACAATGGCAAACATATTTTGGTTAATTACCTGGTACTCTGCCCTTTCTGCAAGAAGAATTAAAACCTTGCCAATTCCCCGCAAAACAAGAAGTGTTAACCGTGCATCCAACTGAACAGCTTCAACCTCTTCCTGTATACGTGCTAGTATTCTTGAGATTTGTTCTTTGGAGGGAACACTTCCACGGCTAGATACTGGAAAATTAGTATTTACAAGATCAGAAAGGCGGCTTAAACTTAGAGACAAGAAGGCTGTCTGGAATATTTCAACAGCTGCAACCATCTGATCTTTTCCTTCCAAACTGATAGCTGGCAGAACCCCTTTAACATCTGTATCCCGTGAAATTCTTTCAAGAAGATTTTCAATCATGGAGAAGAGCTTCGGGTACCCCATCGTAAATATCTCCTTGACAAAACTTGAAGCAGTGAAAGTAGATTTCATTTGGTTGGCAAAAGCTTTCACAAGTCCCTCCCAAACCCTATCCGTCAACATGGGATCTCCCTCCTAACAAAGTAACATCATATATAAGCACCAAACAATATGAAGGGGCAGAAAAGTCACCAATACCCACAACGTCAGCTTAGTTACTCAACTACACGACAGTTTCATTTTCAACAGTTCAAATAAGAAGGATATCAATCCCAATAAGACCTAAAGCAAACAGCATGACAAATACAAACTGAGCATGCACTCATGAACTCGCTCATCCATTCCTATGCTCCCTATCTCCTCAGTTCCGCGGTTTCTAATCTTAGTTTGTACCGAGACTTTCTATGCACCAAATAATCATAACCTAAACATTATTTCAGAAATGGAAAAACTTATAAATGAATCACGAACTTATCTCACCTTAATAACCTCATCAAGCAACAAGACGTGAGTAAATGGATCCCTCTTCTTAGACAAGACTCTTTGCAAATGCCAAACAGCCAAAACAATTGAATGCAACTGTTCCATACAACTCCCCATCCTCTGCCAAAGAGCTTCTCTGGCCTTGGCACCTCCTCCGATCTGCGGCGTCCCTGTCCCCCGGATTCCACCCGGCCCACCACCACCACCACCACTTGCCGCCGATATCGCTTTCATATCCAAGGCGGCACTGATGCTTTTGACTCCTATACCTTTGTACTTATTCACCAACTGCTCCACCGTCATCTTCAGCTCTCCCAAATTGTAAAACACTTGCAATCCAGTCCCTACCTCTGCCTGATTCAGCCCTTCCATTCCTCTCTCTAGCACTCTCATTGCTTCACTGCGCAACCTGTCGCCAATTTCTCTCACGTATCTGAGCTCTTCCTCCACAACATCGATTCCAATCAAGTCGTACTCATCGCACATGCTCAAGATCTCGCAATGTAGTTGAGCAGCCTTGGCGAGATCCAGCTTCTCAGGCTCGTTCTCCGATGCCGAGACCAGGTCTCGAAGCTTCTTGGAGAGTCTAAGAATGCGAATGGTGTGCTGCAAGAGCTCGGTGGTGTGGTGGAGGTTTGATAGCTGAACAGTTTTAGAATGGATAGAGTTGTAGGGATCGGAAAGCTCGGATCGGACGCGGCGGATGGAGGATTGGAGAGAGGAGACGGCGGATCGGACGGTGGAGAGGGCATGTTCGGCATGTTTGATGGAGGATAACTGATTGAGGAGATCGGAGTGGCGGGAAAGGACTTCGGAGCGGAGCTGGGACTCGAGGAGATGGATGGCGTTGTGTAGGCGCTCGGCAGTGGAGGCGGGGGAGCCGGAGGAGAGAGCGGCGGAGGAGAATGAGGTTGAGGAGAAGGAAGGGGAGAGGAACGGGGAGAGGATAGGGTCCGAGGCGAAGGAGTCTAAGGGGGAGGCGGAAGGCGGCGGAGGAGTGGCGGTGGTGGGGGATTTGAAGGTGGAAAGGCGTTGGAGTGGGGAGGAGGATGGCGGAGGTAGCTGTGATCTTTGCATCGCCGCCGGCGAAGCCATCGATTCGACTTCTGATTTTAAGCGTCTCTGACACTCCGGTTTGCTTATTTGGATTTGTAAATGGTAACCTCCAATCCATTCACATATTTCATTTCTTGTCTTCTTTTATTCTAATAATTTTGTTAGCTTCTTTTTTTCCTTATCAAAATATTCAACCTAATAATATTTATTTAATATTAAAAAAGGAAGCATGATCTCGGATTGGACTTGGACCTCTCGCTCTCAAGCAAATACGTTGATTAATTATTAAAATAATATTTTAACTTATTATTTAATTGAAATGAAAATGACATTAAAAGATCTAAAATATTTTTACCTTCAATTAATTATCTTTTTTTCAAATCAATTTCTACGGACTTCACTTAGGCCTTAAATCTCTTTAACATAAATAGAATTACAAAATATTTGCAGAGTTATGCATTAATTGAAATGGAATTGATCGGTTTTCCTTCTTATGTGTACATTTATATACCATATGCTTTGTTTCTAATCATATTGCTTTGATATAATTGAACATTAGTGCATAGT
>JANZLD010000002.1:26846162-26880309 GCA_026413575.1 Erythroxylum carthagenense | reverse complement strand
CTTTAACATAAATAGAATTACAAAATATTTGCAGAGTTATGCATTAATTGAAATGGAATTGATGGTATAGCAGGAAAAGGCCCATAGTTTACTTGAGGATTGCAAAATTTGATATGCATAATCTTGATTATGCCATCTATCTTCCAAATTACACTCGAAACAACAAAGAATATGAACATTCATTGAGATGCATAAAAATCCAGCGAAAAGAAAAAAAACAGATTACATTTGATTTGCTCCACAGAATTACAGAACAACCCTCAACTTTTCTAAATCAGCTACATGTCATGTATGTGAAACCTTTTACTCATATTTTCTTTTGTATATCGATTTTAAATGCCAAAATTACAAAGGAAAATGTAGGAAGAAGAAAACGAATTAATGAATTGAAGTGGTGAAAAAGAAAAGAGAAGAGAGCCCTTGAATCAGAAGTGGCAGCCACAACAAAGATAAAAGAAGCAGAGAGTAGAGACAAGAACAATAGCTTCGACAACGTAGAGAACCCTAAAAACCAAGCTGTCCACTATCTTCAGTTTGATGGAAGATATAGATTTCCACGCCCATAACCTTTCCTTCTTCAACGGCCAATGTCCATTCTTCTTCTTCTTCCCCATCTCTCTCTGCTTTCGGTGTTTGATCGGTTTTCCTTCTGATGTACACATTTATATACAATATGCTTTGTTTCTAATCATATTGCTTTGATATAATTGAACATTAGTGCATAGTTGATACCTGTAACGGTAATGGCTCAAAGTTTCTTATATACACATTCTGTGGTTTATTTGATCGTCCGTTAGTGATCAAAGGTACCAACGGCTAGCACTCAAAAAAGCTAGTAAAATAGAAATGTGTCATCTTTTGAAAGGAACTTGTTAATGAAAAGCCGGTTCCAGCTCATTACCTTATTACTAAGTTGTATCTATGTCGGCCTTTTGGTCTCGACAACTCACGCTCCACAGAACCATTCTCAGCTTTTTCCTTTTTAAGGTTTATGCATGAATTGAAACAATGTCCCGTTCAACCAGGAAAACCCATTTAATACACAACAATTTTTAATACTAGACCTTGTCATTCCATGATAAATGAATAGATATTGAATCTAAGAAATAGTCTGTTGGAAGATAGCGATAGAAGCCAACGTCTTTATGCTTTTCCTTTTCTTTTCATTCAATATTTAAAGAAGTCGATTTTGGGGTAAGAAATGTCACGTTCTCTCTCTATTATTCTCTTTTGTCTTTCTTTTGTTTTCTTTTCTTCTGTCATCCATTTATAGTGTGAAAATAAAAGTCATGAGTAGTTAAATATGCATTTCCTGAATCAAAAGGAATCAAAATTTTAGTAGTAATTAATATTGAATGGTTGAGAAATTAATTATAATATTGATTATTCCACAACTATACATGAATTTAGTGATCTATAATTATCATGAATGGTTGGTACAAATAGCAAGTAAGTTATTATATATTTGTACATTTAACTTATGAAAAACTTAAATTGAATAGTTGTACTCTCAATTATTTAATTTATAGTTTAGTATTTTTCGTAAAACTTATTGTTATCATTTACTTGATAAAGAATGATATCATAACCAAACAACTAATGGTAACTTTTGATTTGAATGATATATTTGAATCAATTAATTTTGAAAAATTGAGATTTATTGTGACTATCCTAATAAACATCAAACTAATTGCTTGAATTATGAAATTTTATTCTTTTTAAAACTAATAATAAAAGTTATAATTAGATAAGATCTTTTCTTTAGATTGGAGCCAAGTAAAATTAAATTTTTTATTTTTATATTCAGTTGATTTATTTTAATTTCTAGCTAATTTTAATTCATTCGTTAATTAATCATAAACCTCTCCTTTTTTATCAACTAAAATTAAGAAACTAGTTTTTAGTACACAATATAGTTTCATGACTACTACAAGAGTTGAGTGAATCAGAATTTATTTTGAAGACTTTGATAACATATTCATAATTTTGGTTCGAAATTACTTTAGTTTATTAGTTTCTTTATTTTACAATTTACTACTAATTTCTTGTTTTGCATAGGCTCTCAAGATTCTTAGATCACGAATTTTTCAGTGGTAATCCCAATTTTATAATTTTGAAATCTGAATTTCATCAAACACTTAGCTTGCATTATGCCATTAGTAGAAATCGCAATCACATATTACCTAAATCACCAAACTGCAAATAATTAGTCATACAATATTGTTTGGAACTGGGAAGCTTCGATTTAAAGCTGCTCAGGCTTGATTCCTCCACCGAGACCCGGTCGACAGGGAAGGGCAAATTTTGCAACTCCTAATCGTCATTTAATTCAAAGAATATATCTTTCTTTTACTCTATGATTTCTCATAGGCGGGTAGGTAAAGTGTACTTAAAGGTCAGACTTTGGTCCGTTAATTAGCAAATTGTAATTTTAATATTACAATTAATCTAAACATGGATTAATGAAAAATAAATCTGAATAAATGTTTAAAATTTTAGGTCATAACTCCTACTTTCTCTGGTGACAATTAAGTTTGACAATTGAATTTAAGAATCATAGAACGATATCTTTTTCAATTTTTAAAAAAGAATAAATTCAATCAGGCTAAGCTCGAGTTAAATCAGATAATATTAGCAGAATTTATTATTTAATTTAAAAAATAATAAACAATTTTACATCATATTAATATAATATTTAATTGACGAAAAATTAAATTTGTCAAATCTTATATCTATTAATTTTTTAATATTATGAAAATATTAAAAATTACTTTAATCACTTGAAAATATTAGATTTTAAGTTATAATTTATTATAAATATTAAAGTTAAAATTTATTTTTGGCCTTTTTCAAAATAGACTGGTAGTATTCAATAAGATAATTATTTGTCCTATTTAAGCAACAAAGCGGATATATCCCAGCCTCAGTCACAATCCCAAACGGCAAGTCGTGCTACATGAAAAGTGTTGCCTGTTTAGGGGTTGCCACTTCCCACCTGTTCTTCCTCTGCCTATTCAAAACTCTTTTTGCGGCTCCCTCTAACATCAGCGGGTCCAACAAATTGTTCATCTTTCGGGTTAGCCTATTTTCGCTTCATTTACTCAATCTTTTTTTTTTCTGTTTAATAGAAAGAAAAAAAATGGAACTTGAACATCATGTTTTGTTTCATTTCTTAATTTCTTGCTTTTCACTGGAATGATTTTAGGAGCTTCTGATGCGACGGTGGCTAGCTGTTCTGACACCAACCCACTTCACGCATTGGCCTATCTCTTTTAAACCCTCCTTGAACCCTGTTCTTCGATTCCGACTTACATCCGTCAGCTCTTCACTTTCTTCTTATTCCACAAGCCCTCCTTATTTGCATCAGTTTTCTCCGTTTCCTTGCTCTCATTCTAATCCCACCTCTTTAACTTCCTACGAGCAACGTAGGATCGTTGTTGGGTTGTCCCAGTTGATCAAACGGCAGCAAGGTTGTGCCTTAAAGCGCTTTGCTGTGAAATTTTGTCCCTTTTTGATTGTGAAGATTATGACACTGTTGATATATCGTGAAACTTCTTTTGCATTCTTCAAGCTGGCTTTTCAGTTTGATTCTGATTCTGCTATTCAATATGGGTCAATTGTTGCACATTTGTTGGCTGCACGGAATGTTCGGTTTCTTGCTCAGGATGTGGTTTCCTGGGTTATTGGGAGCGTTGAGCCTAGTAGGAGCAGAGATTTGGTCGGTTTTATGTGGGAGAATCATTATAAATACGAGTCAGATTTCTCTGTCCTTGATACCCTGATGCGAAGTTTCTTGAATGTGGATATGTGTTATGAGGCATTAAATATTTTAAGTAGGATAAGGGAGGTGGGATTGGTGCCTAGTCCATCTGCAATGTCTATTCTTTTTAAGTCGTTGCTCAGAGTTGGTGACTATGGTAGTATTTGGAAGTTGCTAAGGGGTATGATTTGTGGAGGACCTCACCCGTCTACTAAAAATTTTAACGTATTGATTCTTGGTTTTTGCAGAAAAGGATATGCCCAAGTTGGAGAGAGTTTGTTCCATGTGATGGGGAAGTATAAATGTGAGCCGGACGTATATTCCTATAATTTTTTGGTTCATGCATATTGCACGATGGGTCAAACTCCAGCTGCACTCAATTACTTGCATTTGATGATTCAAAATGGTTTTCATCCAATTGAATCTACGTTTGGTGCAGTTGTAAATGCGTATTGTGATAAGGGAAACGTCATGGAAGCTAGGAACGTATTTGATGGAATCCAACAGGCAGGTTTTTCCCCAAATGTTGCCATGTATAACACTTTAATGGATGGTTATGTTAAGGCAAGAGACATTAGTCAAGCTAATATGCTTTATGAGGAAATGAGGAATAGGGGTATAGCACCTGATGGCACAACATTTAATATTTTGGTTGCGGGGCATTACAGATATGGAAAGGAAGAGGATGGTGATAGGTTGTTGAGGGATTTGTCAGCGTCGAATATACTTCCAGGTTGTTCATGGCACGACATTTCTGTTGCTGGTTTGTGTTGGGCAGGTAGGTTGGATGAAGCTACTAAATTGTTGGAAGATATGCTTGAGAAAGGAACACCCCCGAGTGTAATTGCATTTAATTCCATAATTGTAGCTTATGGTCGGGTAGGACTGGAAGAGAATGCTAATAAAGTGTACAATATAATGGTTAAATTTGGATTAATCCCCTCATCTACAACTTTCACCTCTCTACTTATAGGCTTGTCCAAGAAAGGGAGACTGCAAGATGCGAGGGAACTTCTAAATAGGATGATGGAGAATGTCTTTCCCATCAATAAAGCAGCATTTACTGTACTATTGGACCAGTATTTTAGGATTGGGGACACAAATGGGGCTTGTAATCTGTGGAATGAGATGAAAGAAAGGAGAATAAGTCCTGATAGTGTTGCCTTCTCAGCCTTTATCAATGGCCTCTGTAAAGCAGGTCTGGTGGAGGATGCATATGATGTATTCTTAGAAATGTCAAGAAAAGGCTATATACCCAACAATTTTGTCTACAATTCTTTGATTAATGGATTTTGCAAATGTGGGAATCTTTGTGAAGCATTGAAATTGGAGAAGCAGATGAGGCAAAAGGGGCTTCTTCCCGATATTTTTACCATGAATATAATCATTGCTGGACTTTGTAAAGAGGGAAGAATGAAGGCTGCGGTTAATGCACTAACAGATATGTATACCATTGGTTTGACTCCAGATATTGTCACTTACAATACTTTGATTGGTGGATATTGTAAATCATTTGACATGGCTAGTGCAGATGAGTTGATGAATGTTATGTATTTTAGTGGATGGGACCCTGATTTGACCACCTATAACACTCGAATTCATGGATTCTGTCGCAGTAGAAAAATAAGTCGAGCTGTCTTTGTGCTGGATGAGCTGATTGCAGCGGGTCTTGTTCCAAACACAGTAACATACAACACCGTGCTGAATGCTGTTTGTACAGATATTCTGGACCGTGCTATGATCTTAACTGCAAAATTGATGAAGATGGCTTTTGTTCCAAACGTTGTCACGACTAACATCTTATTGTCTCACTTTGCCAAGCAAGGGATGCCTAAGAGGACGCTCATATGGGGCCAGAAGTTGACAAAAATTGCCTTTGACTTCAATGATGTCTCATATAAGATAATGGATAGAGCCTACCGCCTTGTCATGCAAAATAACACGAAGCCCTCAAGACCAACTTCTGAAAAAGGCGTGTTTCTGGACTTCCTCATGTATATTACCTACAACTACCTAAGTAGCAGTAGATCTTGTGGCAAGATAAATCAAGATTCACTTGAGCTGACTGAAACTGGTTGATGAGGCAATCAAGGTAGAATCATCTTCTTTGTCTTTCCCCTTTTCTTAACATTTGTGATATTACAATTTAATTTACTTTCTTTATCATTCACCTTCTCGTAGTTTTGCTGTTCTCATTTGTTGATTCTTAAGTGGTGCTGAGGCGATATGATCCTTATCTGAATGAGAAGCCCTTTTTTCTCTTTTCCTTGCAGTCCAAGTTGAAATCTTATTCCATTTTTATGTAGGAAAATATTGATTTGTACAAATGTCCCTCTGTTCAACTCACTGCCGCTCGCAGCGTCCTTCGTCGCTTGCTTCCCTCTCATTCTACAGCATTCGACTTTTGAATTGTCTCTAAAATCCCATTTCTCTGCTATGCTACCATGGCTCTAGTAAGACTTGCAATCTTATGAATGGTTGGTTTATTTTTTTTGCAATTGGTTTTGTTCTACTTGTTACAATTAACTATTGCAGTTTTTTTTTAAAAACGGTAGATTGATGCATATAGCCGAATGCTCGATGATTTAGTGATTTTAAAAACTCTTGAGATTTGTATCTTCTTGATAATTTTTCTTTTTGTTAAAGTTCTAATTTTTGCTCCCTTGGTTAAGTTGTTGTGGGTTTTTTTTATACACAATTTTACTTATTTACTCTTTAACCTGCATCACTCTTTTATTATAATTTCAGCATATGGGTATATCGGAAACAGACTCTTTATTATGCAAGGATAAGATTGCGTACTATCAGACCTCCTCAGATCTCGCTTTATTGTTGGATTTCGGACTATATATGATGATGATGATGAAAACTTTCTCCAATTTCCGAAGTCGGAAGCTTTTGGAACTTTAGCTGATTGCGAACAGCACTGACTAGGCTACACGGAGAGAGGGGCAACGATTTGTTAGATTATCGTTTCCACAAATGGCTTATAAGTACCCAGCAGCGGAATAGGATGGCTCTTTTAGAGCAGGTTGGTATAGTTGCGCATTTGAAAGTGTCTACTTAACTTGAAGGTTTATATAGTAGAATCCTGATGGCTCTTTTAGAGCAGGTTAGTATAGTTGCGCATTTGAACGTGTCTACTTAACTTGAAGGTTTATATAGTAGAATCCTTGCAGGCGACAGAATTGTCACCCGTGAAAAGTTGAGCTGCCTAGGGTTGGTGATCCTGAACGAAAGACCCTTGCTTCTAGTTGAAGCTAAATCTCTTTATGTTTGTCATGTCATGTAGCTAACTTATAAGCATACATACTCCTACTTCATTGTGTAATATTTTGCCATCTAGTCAAGTAACTAAGTTTTTGCTTAACCCAATACTTTGGCGTTTATGGGAAGGGTACTCTTGTGTTGAGGACTTCAGGCAATGTTTCTGTTTGCAGGCTGCAAATGAATGGTGAAGGGAAATTATTGAAGAGTCTGAATTGGAGCGCGGAGCTCCAAGGCCTGCAGCACTTGTACAGCTAAGAGAGTTGAAGATTTTGCACCTGATGGCCCTATTTCCAAGATTTCAAGTGAAGTTTCGACTTGAATTTGTGGGTATAAGTTAACACTGTTATCACCGACGTAATGATATAAAAATAATTCTGTAGCATTTTGTATGAAAAGATTGTTATCAAAATAAATATCGATCATCATTCCCACATCTAGGAATTGATTTTCCTGAAATAGAGACGTGGAAACATACTATCCAAAATCTGGGGTGAATATTGAACTCGGACCAAACCTGTTCAAATCTATAATGACCAAAATGTAAGATGAAACTATCACAGTATGCGCAATGTTCAAACACAACAAATAAGCAAAAAACAACAAAAACAAAACAAAAGAGAAGCAGATAGACTAAACATTAAGCAGTAGTAACGTATGGATCTACAGATTAATTCATTCATATGTGGGGCAATGATGATCCAAATATTCGAAGAAGCAGTGGTTTGTGTTTGCTGCCTCCGTAACTTGAGCGACGTACTCCGAGTTTAAGAGCTTCCCGTCCTTCTCTGGCAGATCTTTTCCTTGCGGCCGTTAAAAGAGCAGCGCCCGATTCAGTCTCTTTCCAACCATTTTCAGATATGTCATTCATCTTATTTTCAGATTGATGTTTGTCGTCTTGATGGCTAGTTTCATCTGCATCACCAGAAGTGGCAGTGGTGTCCCACCATCTGTTTGAAGCAACTGATAAGCCGTTTTGCGGAAATCCATACTTAAACTCATCCATTCCCTTGATGATCGTTAAACTTGAAGTCACACCTTGCTGCTGCTGCTGCTGTACTTTCTGAGGAGACATAGTGTCACCTTGTCTTCGAATAACAAAAGAACCCTAATTAAGGATCTTACAAGAAAAGAATTAGGAACAAAGTTAAAACCATACCCAAGTGCAGAAGTAGCATCTAGTGATTTAAGGATGTCTTCAATGCTTTTCCCAGCTAAAACCTGCACTTTGAGATATCCCTAAATAAGCAAATCACCAAATCCAAAACTTAGTAATAAATAAATTTGATGAATATGTTATACCTTCCTATAAGGCCACCTCTCCAGCCCATTTTCCCTGCAGATTTTCTTAAGCACGCTTACACATACACCTGAATAAAGAGTCAGAAAACGAAAACAGATTCTTTTTTTTATCGGAAAAAAAAAACACATACAGATTCTTAGCTTTAATATTAAAAGGGAAAAGACGTTGAAGAAAGAAAGAGAGAAACTCTTAAATTAGACCTAGATAGTTAGCGGCATCGGAGAGGGGAAGGGAGAAATACTCGGAGATGACGTCGAGCGTTAGTGTTTGAGCACCACCACCACCACCCGCCTCTGCTGCTGTTATGCTCTGCTGCCGCCAACTCATTCTTCCTTTAGCCTTTTATCATACAGTATTTACTATTTATTTATTTATTCCTAAAAAGAAAGGAGGTTGTAACTCTAGTCTCGTCGTGCAAACAAAGAGAGCATGCGCAACGCAGACAAGAGACGGCGATGGATTCCAAGGGCGAAGTGAAATAAAATAATTTTATTCTAACCTTACTTCATAAACACACTTATTTAGTATTGTTGGCTTTTTAATTTGAAGTAATTTCAAAATACTAATGTTCTAAAAATAAAAAATTAAGCGCATAAAATAAGGAATATAAAGTTTAAAAAATTTAGAATATTATAAAATTGATTAAAAGTGGAATAAAAATTTAAAATTTAAAATATATTTGAAAATTTTAAAATTTAATTAAAAAGTTAAATAACAATTAATTGATTTATTTTAATTTATAAAAACTCATTAATTTATAAAAATTAAATAATAATTAATTGATTGGTTGATTTATAAAAATTTCAACCAATTTTTAACGTTAACTGAAAAGATTAAAATTTTGAAATTTTTACATACGCACGTGTTGAGTTTTTTAATTATTACAAAATACACCCAATTTTGCCTTATTTGACAACAAAAAAGGGCCTTTTTCAAATAAAAATAATACTTTTTATTTGTTTTAATACAAGATATTTGTGCTCAAATTACAAAATATAACATTTTGTACTAGTTGTTTGAGCTACTATAACTCCACACAATTAATATATACAAATGAAAACATACACACATATACATATAATCTTCTGTGCATATGAAAACACATGAATATGTATTGCTTCTTCATTAACCCTTCTCCTTCAATTCTCTTTGCATCCTCTCTTTCCCATCACACATCCAGAATTTCTACAATTTATGCAGAAGAAACACAGGTCAGCTGATTGTTAGACAACACCAAAATAGTAGTATTGCTGGGAGTAAAAAGGAAGCAATTTCAGCATCAATCTTGATTTTGTGGAAAGGAAAACCTATAGTATTGCTTGTAAACATGTATGATCATAAGTTAGATCAGTAAACAAAAATTGTAGAGCCACCATACCTTATAACCAAAGATGCCATAAATGACAATTTATTAGGCCATACAATCCACAAGCTCCATATTAGAAAGACCAAACTTCATGCAATACCATGTTAGGTAGTTATTTTATGAGCAGCAGTCAAACACACAAGTATTAGAAACAAAACCATCCTTAATAAACTTAAAGCTCAGATCAAAGATGAGAAAATAATGGCTGAACTAGATGTATCCACCATCTCTACGTGTCAAAAGCCTGAAGCACTTTACACAATCTGGACAGATAGAAGCAAACTTAAGGCGAATCTGAGAAGAACATAAGGCTTCCAGTCACTGGACATCAAACCAAACCAGCATACGACAAAGGGCTATGGGAAGAGGAAACAAAAGCATTGTCCCTGAACAATTCAATCTGGAAGCCTCTGAATCTGCCCCAAATTAACGACAACTTGAACCAACAGAAACTTACGTTCCCCAACTAATTTTTAACCAAACCTTAGAAGGCAATACAAGATAAGAAAAACTATAAAACAAGATTCACTGTAAGAAACAGAGAAACGCCACAAATTAAGACACGATTACTAACAAACAAGATGAGTGCAACAACGACAAATGCAACCACATGATTTCTTATGACATGTCAATATCATATGAGTTGCTTAACCTAATAGCAAACAATCTTTTGAAATTCTGCAAATGCATCTTCATCTGTAAATTCAGTGGAGATGATATCAAGGGGCAATGATACGTATCAGGAATATGCAATTGCAACTGTTCATTCAGTCCTTTTCTTTATCAAGCATTCTTCATAGTGCATCAAATAGGTGACCGGAAAAACTTCAGCCATAACTAGCAAACATAAGCAGATCGAATATCGCGCCCGGACCAAAATTATTGTTATCTGAAGGCTATAACTAGCCTTTAAAAATAGATAACTAAGTGAAGCTACCCACATGGAAATAACAGTTCAAAAATATTTCTGGTAGCTTAAGAAACTTATAGACTAAAGAATCAAAATTTTCAGATTAATGAAAGCCATAAGAATCAATTACAGCATCTACCTTGCCTACTCTTCGAAGATTCCTGCATCCTTATTGGTTTTGTTTAACATGCCATCCAACAAATACCAATGATCTACTGTGGACGACTACAACAAGACCTCTGGCCTGACTTTATTCAGTCCCTTCCATAAAAACAGGCTATCAACATAAGTATCCAAGAAAAATGAGTAGGGATCACCGCAAATATCTAACGGACTAATCCTGTTGCTCTCAGGGTCATACGAAACCAGCAACCCATGGCTCATCACCAGTAGAATTTCACCATTTCCCCTAAGGCCTAATGCCTTAGAGACTCCACACGTTAAATGAATTTTGTATTGTTTAAGCCAAGACTCTGAAACACCGTAATCTTTCATCACCCAAATATAACAAATTGAGGAGTGCTGCTCCGGCCACACATTCTTGTACCAAATCAAAGAAAGTGATCCCCCAAGTACAGAAAGGCTCATTTTGTTTCTGTAGCCCAAGTTGGCCGTCTCTTCCGGTATCTCCAGTTGTCCAAATACTTCATTGGATACATCAAATGTAGCCACAACCAGTTTTTGTTGACCGCCCAACTCCTTATTTGGCAAAGTACAACCGACCCAATGGATAGCTTCATTCAGAAATGCCTGCTGTGAGCTTCTGTCTATCACAAAATCAGGATAAGGGGTCACCGTGGCTTTACTATTCCTCCAAGCACCCAAACGCAGGTCAAAGATCTCAATCTCTCTCCAAACCACTTGAGATGGATAATCAGCAACAAAATATACAACTTTCACAACCTTGTAATTAATACTTTTCGAATCAAATCCAAACCCAAGAACCGCATCGAAACAGCGAGAATCAATGTTGTGCTTAAGCGGAACATTCGCAAACTTTCTGACCAAAGGATTCCATAGAATTATGGATTGGGGACAACCCCTTTGTTTCGAGTGATAATCAGTCAAGCAAAGCAACCCGTTACAGGAACCGACAATCTGAAAATAATCCAGACTGCTCTTAAAAGGCCAATTAAGCTGGTGAGTTGCTACCAGTGAGCCATCATCATCAAAGTTCAAGGTGAAAGTCTCTTTCCCTTGAACTTTAGAGTAGCGCCTGATAATAAATCGATTGGCTTTCTTGTGGTTGTTGGTGGCAGCGAATTGGGTATATAGAGAAACGAAAGTAGGATCAGTTATAAGACAGTGCCATGACTTGCAGACACATATGAAGCGAAGAAGTGAATCAACAGGAAGCCTTAAAAAGATCTCAACCAACACTTCTGGAGGTAAGTAATCTGACATCAATAACAGCAACGAAGTTTTGGACCTTCGGTAGGAGGAAGAAGAAGAAGGAAGAGAATCGAAGCGTTATGGTTGTTCCCTTTAGTAATCAGTAAAAATTGAAATCTTGGTAGGCATTTTAGTTCAGAATATCTGAAAGGAGAGGCGAATTGTGAAAATTATTGAGACCAGAGCACAACCCCAGAACAGTCCGCGGATGTCGGAATGGCGGATCTTCGGTTGGGTAGGTAAGAAAGGACTACAAAAGCAACAAAACAAAGAGGGCTCGTGGCTTTCACTTTTTTATGCGGTTTGACAACGACGTTGCTCTTTGATTGCCTTGAAAAAGTTGGCCTTATTAATCTCCACTCACACACTTAAAAGGATGTATAATCCAGGATAACCACAATCTTGGCCGTAAACATTTATCAATTATCAATAGTTGAACCTTAGTACCTATCAAACTGTTTAAAAATGAAACAAGTCGGTAGTAAATGATCAGAACCGTCAAACCTAAACCATGTAGCTAACCACAGATCCTAATAACTTCAATGTGCAGATATGTGACAATCATTTGGATTGTTTTTGGTGACTTGGAATGAATATGATGCACCACACAGCATATAAACAGTAAAAATTGAAACCGTTGCGTATTGATCTTTTTTGTGAACAAAAGAAAGCTCTCCAAGATTCAGGTCACTTGGTCTTATCATTTGTTACCTGATACAGACAGGAAAGAATTAGACACGGATATCTCCAGTACCCATGAAAACTATTTACAAGCTCAACGCCAAACTACGCATCCACAACAGTCAGTAAGCAATTCAATTGTTGGCAGTTATGGCGAGCCACCAGCTTTCTGGGATTACAATCCAGCTTCCACCTGTTCCAAACACCACAACCTAAACGTCCACCAAGTTTGCTTTTCTCTTTAATCTGTACAGCAGTAGAAATATTTGTTCTTTGTGCCAATGCTCCTCATATTGGACTTGCTTTCAACACCTGCAAATTGAACCAAAAGGATTATTATGTTGGATCCAATGTCATTTAACTGCAGAAATGTAGAGAGTAAAATATCATTTCTGCAGCCAAAATGCCTTCGGGGACCAACTGGCATGAAAATTATATTGACCAATCAAAGAACAAAACTGTATTAAGAAAGAAAACACAGTTAGCATCCTTAATATGGCTATTAGAAGGTTCCCAACTTGGGACAACTCAAATCCTGCAAAAGTCTCATCCTAAGGTCTTTTAATTACCCACTAACCAGACTGAGGAATAGAACAATCATGCTAATTGGAAACTGATACCAAAAGAGTCAATCAGTATACTTTAATGGCTCAATTTAGGTCAAATACTTGATTATACAGCTGGAAATAGTTGAAACAAATATAAGGGATCAAAGCTTTCGAATTGGTACCATGTCACCTGCATTTCAAATTCTCATGCACCATACATGTCTGGAGAGAGATCCATGGAGATGTTACATAAGGGTGACTGTTAGGAGTGAAGCACACAGAGGAGGAGATTGGATAGTCTATACACGGAAAAACAAAGATAGAGACAGATTGTAGTGGTAGAGTTATAGTTACATATGGATAGTAGTAGTTAGATAGCAATAAACCTTATCATGTAGTTAGCGGTAGATAGATCAAGAGTTAGATACATGTTAGAAGTAGTAGAATAAGGAGATATGAAAGTATAGTTTACGAGGGAAGAAGGGAGAGCAGTTAGGCAATTATTCTCGGAAGTATTCCTGAAATTGTAAGGGATTGTCCCTTGTCAAGAAGGTTTTCCTTCTTGTTTCCTGAATAATATTGAGTGATCATTCTTTATCTACTGTGTTCTAAACGTATCAGCCCTTTAAGTTAATCAGTACGTAACAAATTTGGTCTGACCTGCCAGATCTCCATGGAGGTGCATGTAGGAAAGATGGAAGACTCTGTTGCCAGAATCGAATGACCCATGGGGGAGCAAGTCACAGACTTGACGGAAGTCAAGAATGGCATGGGCCGTTTGGAAGCCCTCTTGACTCACTTGATGCAACGACAAGGGTCGAGCAACAAAGCATCTTCAGAGGCCAGTGAAGAGGACGTTGAAGGTGAGAAGGGCCACAAGAGTCGACCTTAGGTCAAGAAAGTCGAACTCCCTATCTTCGACGGAACAGATCCGTTGGGTTGGGTGGCTCAAGCGGAAAAGTTCTTTAAGATCCACCGCATCAAGGAGGACGAAAAGATGCGGCTAACCTTCATCAGCATGGAAGGGGCGGTGGTGCATTGGTTCCGCTTCCTTCGCAAGAAGAGTCCGACGTTGACGTGGAACACGCTCATTCCCACTCTGCTACAACATTTCGGAGAGGGCATTTAGGGAAACGTGTATGAAAGACTAACGCCCATGCAACAAGGAGGGTCGGTGGAGGAATATCTGCGGGCATTCGAGATGTTGGTGGCACAAATACCCGAGGCTTCGGAGGAGCAGCTATTGAGATTTTTTTGGGTGGCCTTAAACCAGAAGTGAGGTGTCGGGTCCGATCAATGCGGCCTACTACGGTCTTACGTGCAATGGAAATCGCTTGCGATATTGAGGATGAACTGCAGGTGTTGCATGGAGGGAATTCTCCCACGACTGGACATTTTGCAAATCGAATACAAGCATTCGGTAGCATAGTCTCCAAAGTTCAAGGAATAACGACCATTAGAGGGTCGGGTAGTGGGGCAACGAGTAATGACCCAAGAAAGATCACGGGAGGAATGGAGCGGAGACCCTACAACCTGAACCGTAGCAGGTCGTCGGTGGGGTCTAATTCCCATAATGGGATTTACGAGAACACAAGGTCACGCAACAACCGCGGGACTAGGCAACTTCCCTATCCGGAATTTTTAAAGAGGAAGGAGGAAGGGAGGTGTTTTCATTGTGGATTGCCTTTTGGTCCGGGACATAAATGTCCAGAGAAAAGTTTAAGAGTGACCATTCTAGGAGAAGATGAAGAGGTGGTTTTAGAGGTAGAAGAAGGTTTGGACTCCAACAACACATCAAGGGAGGTGGCTGAGGAAGTTCAGTTCAACCGGATGGAACTCTCACAAGTGTCAGCCGATGGATGGACTCAACCCAAAACCATGAAGCTTTGGGGGAAGATCGATAGAACACCTGTGGTGGTGTTGCTTGATAGTGGCGCTAGTCACAACTTCGTATCCAAAGAGGTGGCTTTGAAACAAGGCTGGAAAGTGCAGACCACTGCAAGTTTTGGAGTAAGGATAGGAAACGGTCTGAAACAAGAGTCTCAAGGTTGCTGCCAAGGTTTAATTCTGGAAATACAAGGTTATGTTTATTCAGGAGACTTCTTTCTCTTTGAGTTACGAGGCGTGGACATTATTTTGGAGATGACTTGGTTGGTTTTGTTAGGGGCATGGTTTTGAAACCTGGACCGGACCGCCCGGTTCTACTGGTGATCAGTAGGCTATCCGGTCCCGGTGACCCCTAAAAACCAGTCCCCAGTTGAACCAGTGCGAACCGGTCAATTGACCGGTTAAACCGGGATTGGTCGAACCGGTTGGCCACTGGTTTAATGATTTTTTTTTGTTTTTTTTCTTTCTAAAATGCTGATGCGTTTTTTGATTTTTTTCAAAAGTAAAACCCACCTTTTCTCCAAAAATCTAATAGAAGTACAGAACCCAAAGGATCCAACCGGTTATTTATATTTATTTATATTATTTGGTATATTTTTCTATTGTTTTTTAATATTACTAATATTATATATAATTAAATATAATTATTGTAAAATAATGACATCACACCGGTTGTCAAACCGGTGACCAGTAAGGCCTCCGATTCGACGTCCGATCCGGGTTTCAAAACCTTGGCTAGGAGAGGTGCAGCATAATTGAAAAGATCTTTCCATGAGTTTTTCACATGGGATCAACAGTCATGTTGAAAGGGGAATTTAATCTTTCTAGATCTTTAACTTTCACCGAGGCATTAAGGAATATAGCTAAAATTGAGGCAATGGTTTTGGTATTCTTTGGCTCAGAGAAACACGAGAAGGATGACCGTGGATTCAACAACATAGGAGAAACGCTTGACTACCATCAGCAGCAACAATTAAAGCAGGTGTTGGCCGAATTTCAGTCAATCTTTTCACATCCGATAGGCCTTCCTCCCAGCCGGCCAGTTGATCATAAAATCCCAATTAAGGCCGGGGTGGATCCAATTAATGTGAGACCTTACCGTTACCCTCATTTACAAAAAAATGAGATCGAGAAATAGGTTTCGGAAATGCTAGCCTCTGGGGTTATCAGGCCTAGCAACATCCCATATTCAAGTCCGGTGATTCTCGTGAAGGACGGTAATTGACGATTTTGTGTTGATTATCGGGCTTTGAATAAAGCCACAATATCGGATAAATTTCCTATACCAATAATTGAAGAACTCTTGGATGAATTGTTGGGAGCCAAATATTTCTCAAAAATCGATTTACAGACAGGGTACCATCAAATACGCATGAATGAATATGACATTCCCAAGATGGATTTTCGGACACACCATGGCCACTACGAATCACTCGTCATGCCATTTGGTCTCACCAATGCACCGGTCACGTTCCAATGTGCCATGAATTCGGTCTTACAACCCTACCTCCGAAGGTTTGTGTTAGTTTTTTTAATGACATTTTGGTGTATAGCATCGATTGGGACAGCCACATTACTCACTTAAGGAAGGTATTGCATACGTTACAGCATCATCAATTTTATGTGAATATAAAAAAATGCACCTTTGGGAAATTAAGAATTGACTACTTGGGACACATCATTTCCAAAGAAGGCGCTATGGATCCTAAGAAGGTTGAAGTAGTTTTACAATGGCCTATTCCGACATCTCTCAAAGCTTTGAGAGGGTTCTTGGGCCTGACTGGATATTACCGAAGGTTTGTGAAGGATTACGGGAAAATAGCATAACCTCTTACTTATCTATTGAAAAAAGGAATTTTTAAATGGGATACTCCAGCAGAAACCACATTTAGGCGACTGTAGAACGCTCTGACTAGTACTCCCGTTTTGACGTTACCAGATTTCAATAACCCTTTTTCGGTGGAGTGTGATGCTTCCGGTAAAGGCATTGGGGCAGTATTGATGCAAGAAAGGAAACCAGTGGCGTTTTTCAGCAAAGCGTTAGCTGAATCATCACTGAATAAATCCATATACGAAAAGGAACTCATGGCGCTACGGTTGGCCATTCAACATTGGAGAACATATTTAGTGGGGAGAAGATTTAGAGTCTATACCGATCAAAAAAGCCTTAGACATTTGTTGGAGCAGAGAATTACCACTCACAATCAACAGAATTGGTTGGCTAAATTGTTGGGATATGATTTTGTTATTGTGTACAAGGTAGGGATTTCCAACAAGGCAGCAGATGCACTCTCCAGAGTATGTGAGGACAAGGAGTTGCAGGATATCTCTAGACCATTTTGGCAAGATCTGGAACAAATTGATAAGGAGGTAAAAGAAGATCCACAATTGAGCAGAATTATTGAAGAAATTCATAAGGAACCCGATTCTCACCCTTCTTACACTTTGGAAAATGGGAGACTATATTATAAAGGAAGGTTAGTGGTATCAGCCACTTCTAAATGGATTCCCAAGCTTTTACAAGAGTTTCACACAACTCCTACAGGGGGACACTCGGGAATTTACAAGACTTATCAAAGGATAGCTCAATCTATCTTTTGGAATGGTATGAAAAGGGCTGTAACTGAATTTTTAGCAGCTTGTCACACTTGTCAGCGAAACAAGTATCAAGCCACGTCCCCAATAGGGTTACTCCAACCGTTACCTATTCCTAACGCCATTTGGGAAGAGTTGAGCATGGATTTCATTGTGGGACTACCCAAATCGAAAGGCTATAATACCTTATTGGTCATAGTAGATAGGCTGAGCAAATATGGGCATTTTATTCCTGTCAAACATCCTTACTCAGCCCGTGCTATTGCTGAAATCTTCACTAAGGAGGTTGTCCGACTACATGGCATTCTACTTTCCATTGTTAGTGACCGAGATCCTACGTTCTTAAGTAATTTTTGGCAAGAATTGTTTACACTCCAGGGAACTCAATTAAAATTCAGTACCGCCTATCACCTAGAATCGGATGGCCAAACTGAGGTAGTTAACCGCACCATTGAGACATATTTACGCTGTTTTAGCTCAGAACAACCCAAGGTGTGGTTAGATTATTTACCTTGGGCGGAATACTGGTATAATACCAGCTGTCATTCAGCAGCTAACTGTTCAACTTTTGAGGTAGTTTATGGAAGACCTCCTCCCGCAATCACACGTTTTATTTCCGGAGAAACATTGGTGGAAGCGGTAGTGTAGGATTTAATGAGTCGTGATGAGGCTTTATCACAGTTAAAACATCATCTGGAACGCGCTCTCGCTCACATGATCCGTTTTGCTGATGCTCGTAAGCGTCCTCATGATATTCAGGTGGGAGATTGGGTGTATTTAAAGATTCGTCCACATCGACAAGGTCCATGCCCAAGTGGTTGCATCCGAAATTGTCAACACGATATTATGGACCATATTTGGTGGACAAATAGGTGGGCGCCGTCGCATTTCAACTGCAACTTCCTCCTCAGGCACGTATATATCCAGTGTTTCACGTGTCCCAGTTGAAAAAGGCTATCGGGCACCACCATGTTCAGGAAGAGCTACCTCCAAAGTTAGACTATACTCCTGATTTGTGTACACTTGCCGCGATCTTGGGAAGCAGGACGCTTCATAATCGAGGAGCTGTACGTGACCAATGGTTGATTCATTGGCAAGGCAAACTGGTGGAGGAAGCTACATGGGAGGACCAAGAGCTTATCAGAGGCCAATTGCCAGAGCTTAACCTTGGGGACAAGGTTATTTCTTCAGCGGGGGGTATTGTTAGGAGTAAAGCACACAGAGAAGGGGATTGGATAGTCTATACACGGAAAAACAAAGATAGAGACAGATTGTAGTGGTAGAGTTATAGTTACATATGGATAGTAGTAGTTAGATAGCAATAAACCTTATCAGGTAGCTAGCGGTAGATAGATCAAGAGTTAGATACATGTTAGAAGTAGTAGAACAAGGATATATAAAAGTATAGTTTACGAGGGAAGAAGGGAGAGCAGTTTGGCAATTATTTTTGGAAGTATTCCTAAGATTGTAAGGGATTGTCCCTTGTCAAGAAGGTTTTCCTTCTTGTTTCCTGAATAATATTGAGCGATCATTCTTTATCTACTGTGTTCTAAACGTATCAGCCCTTTAAGTTAATCGGTACCTAACAGTGACATACAGATATGTGTTTCTGTGTAGGATCTAGTTACAGGACAACTCGCAAGAAAATGATCTTTTTCCCTACTGAAATTCCTCTCCTTCCTAGGCCCTACTGTTGCTGCTTAAAAAACATGCTTTTAACAAGTTTTCTGTCAACTGTTATTTTAGAAAAATTCAAACTGCCTTCATATTCATTCTAATGCTCTTTTAATAGACTGAATACATGGTGTTTAAGAAATAAAATAGAATAGGAATCTGCTAACTTATTTTTATACTAACGACTTTTGAAAATAATATTCTTAAATAGGATAACTACTACCTAAATAAGATAATTACTACAGAAACACAAGATAACTACTCTAAAAACATAGGATAACTTTCTAATTTCTCTCCTTGTATATTTCTTCCCTAAGAATACATTTTGCAAGTCATTACCCCCCTTCTGAACAAAGAGCTTGTCCTCAAGCTCGAACTCAGGATAGGTCTTCTCAAAATCTTCACAAAACTCCCAAGGAGCCTCCGCCCTCATCCTCTTCTTCAGATTCTACCTCCAAAACAACTTCTTGCATCTATGTCCACGAAATAATGCTTCATCACAATTGAAGAAAAGCCCATTTTCTCTTCGTTCCTTCATCTTTGTCTTGGTTAACTTCCTAAAAAAATGCGTACTTATGCTCCCAATGATAGATGCTGCCCAGGTGTTGTCACTATGATTTCTCCCTAGGACAACCTAGTTGCTTCTCTACTTCTTATGATTTCTCCCTAAGACAACCTAGTTGCTTCTCTACTTCTTTTCATAAGTTTGTGCCAAATTCAAAGCAGCTTCTAAGCTGCTCAATTGTTGCAATTCTACTGTCAATCGCAGCCCTTCCACAAGACTAGTAGTGAATAAGTCAATTTGCTGCTTGATAGTGAACCCTATGGTTCAGGCTAGCAAAGATTGGAACTCCTAATACTCTTCCAATATTCCTATCTGCTTTAAGTTGGCGAATTTGTCTAGAGGGTTGAGGCTCATGGGAAGACCAAACCTCAGATGGCATTGATCCATGAATGTCCCCCAATCCATACTCTCTCCTCTTACTTCACCTTGTAAAACCACAGTTGTGCCTCCTATTAAGATGGAATGTTGCCAGTCTCACCTTCTCTCTTCAGTTGATTTTGAAAGAACTGCTCACACTTGTAGATCCAAATCAACAGATCATCATTACCATTATATGAAGAAAATTTTAATTTAGAATACCTAAAAACAATAATCACTCTTAATTTCCCAACACTTCTTTCCTCCTTTTGGTCTCTATAGGTGCAACTGCTACTCCCAACTTATTCTTACAACGCCCCTTCAACTCTTAAGGAATCTCCTCTAGCTATGAGTTAAAGAACTTTTTGCTAGACAACTGGCAGTCTCCACCATGTACGGCCTCTGCTCGATATTTCTTAAAAACACATCCATTCGGCTTGACAAGTCTACAAAGTCATCCATGATGTCTCGCTCTAATACCAAATTCATCAATGCTTTTGCATAGGATCTAATCACGAAACAACTCAAAGGAAAATCCTCTTTTTCCTTGTATGAGTTCTTCCCCTTCCTAGTCCCCATGGTTGGAGCTTAGAAAACTCACACATAATAAAACTTTTTGTCAATTATTTTTTCGCAAAAATTTTGACTGGCCTCTTATTGATCTTAATGCCCTTTAAATAGACTTAGGATTGAATATATAGTTTCTAGGAACTAAAATAAAATAAGAACCTGCTAACTTATTCTTCTACTAAAAGTGAACTTTTAAAAATAATATACTTCTTAAATAAGATAACTACTGCCTAAATAAGATAACTACTGCTCTCCTTATATATTTCTTCCCTAAGAATGCATTTTGCACATCACACATATGAGTAATAATGTGTAGTTAATAGGGCAGTTACATTTTGAGATGCTCCAAGTGGGATGAGTTGATCATCACAATGGTTACTGCATAGAATAATCCATATAGCATATGCACTGAACTAGGGGCTTAATCCTGGCATTATGAGTCAAAATTCTAGTTACCATCACTGGAATTTGTCAATGACACTAGTTTTCAGGTCCAATTTTGGTAACAACTTAGAAATCTTAATACAAACGTACAAACACTATTTCAAAGTCAATCTTTGAAAGAGATCAAATGATAGTATCCTACACCATGCCAATTCTTAAATGTGAAAACCTGATTCTTTGAACTTGTTGAAGTAACCCAGTGTCCAGAATGTTGTTGCGCTCCTTCACCCACATGACTGATGAAAGTTGTTTCATGTGACTGAACACTTCTACAAAGTGCCATTTGGGCAGGCAATTCTCGCATGATCCACAACACAAAAGCTGAGGGCACTGATGAACCTGAGAAACATGTTAACGTGGAAATGTCATATATCATGTTAGATTAAAATATCAGTCCTTACCAGGAATATAAATATTTGCTAGCTGGAGACAAAATCCTATGTTATTCTAAATTTTCTTCCATTAAAGTAAAGAATCTTTGTTGAAAAAGTTTAAGATCTCAAGGACGCCTTCCAATTCAGGAACATATTCTGTGCTAGTTTAAACACCGTATCAACTGCTAGGAAACTCACAACACAAAGACCTATATATTCAACAGCTTGTTCAGCATGGGCCAGTCCACCAAGTTGATTGCTGACAATCTCAGTCCACCAACTTTCAGTGGAAATGATAGCTCCACTTCCAAGTTCATGATTTCCCTTTTAAGTGTCAACCATTGACATCAACAATTACCCCCTTGAAGACAAGGGAGAAACATAGAGCAATACATTCTCAAAACAAAAGTTGATGAGCAGTTGCTGCCATTAGTAAACTCCAGTCACCAACACACTGGCAATGGCCTACCAGCAATTGCTAATCTATCCATCCCAAATATTCCAATCAACAAGAAGTGCAGCGGACCACTTATTCCAAATAAAATTCAAATATAATAATCACTTTCATTACCATATTACAGAATTTCCATGGAAATATTTATCCAAAGAAAAATACTCCAAGAAGCAGCTATTGCCTCATTGAAAAAAGGTAAAATAAATTGCTCAAAACTAAAACTAACTTCAAATTTCCTTCCTGGGATCTTACTTTTCACAAGATTATCATTTCTTTCTTTATCTATTGCCCATCCATTGAAAACCTGATGCCCAGAAGGCTTAAAACATTCATTGCAAGAAGCATTGCTGCCTTTAACCCCTTTTCATGTTTGTTCACTTTGCCAAATCTAAAAATATGCATCACATTAGCAATTACATCCAAATTTTTAGGCAAATGGTAGCCCTCAATTTCCTTCAAACCACCACTTAGAAAACTCTAACGAGACAACTGCATCAGCAAATTATGATAAAAGATTTTCTTATTCTGTACGATGACTTTGTATACCATTATCTTTATATCACATGAACTCTGAATGTGCCATTTTAAGAATGGAGCTTCAATGATGGAAGTGGTATGTATACCTGAGTAGATCATATTATAATATTCATATGGATATGAAAAGAAAGAGGCCCTACAGAAGAAATTCACAAAGTTTTCATTCTTTTTTTTTTTAATAATGAAAAAAGATAAATGGGACCTATGAAGAAAAAATTGAACTCAATTGTTAAAGTCATTGTTGAGGTTCCACAACAAGTTGATCTATTAACATGTGCAATGGAAAGTAGCCTGCTGTGCTTAAATATGAACATAACATGCGCCCAACTATACCTTACACTGAAACTTGATTTCAGTTACAATACAGTAACTAGCTTAAGTTGAACTTAGGATATTTTGGTCATAAAGGCAATGAAACCATGTTAAGAGACCACTGCACTTAAACGCTGAAGTAGTTGGATTATGCCCATCAACTAAATTGTACATATTTCTGAGCGAAACAAAAACCAGGTACCAACACCTAATTTTCAAAAAGTTATAGCATTGTAATCAATGGTGTTTTCATTTCAATTCAATGAATCCTGGCAATAAGTTAATAGGCTGAAGATAATAGTAATAATCCTCTAGGGTGAGCAGAAGTAAGGCTCAAGTTTCCAATGCAGAAAGTATGCTTTCAAGTAGATATCATGAACATCGCAATTGTCAGCAGTTTGTTATCAAAAATGGCTAATCAACATAGCTTACGTTAAAGTTAGAGAAAGTACCTAAAAAGTAGTACACAACTAGAAGAAACGTTGTCTTTGTTTCCTGTAATTTCTTCAGATTCCAACAATAAAATAACTGTGCCAAAAAATGGGTTATAAGAGAACTTTACAGAATTCTAACACTAATAATAGCCATTGACTACTTACAGGAACCTCAGTAAGAAGAGCCAACAACGAACTTGAGGTGAAACATACGACAGATATGACTGCAAGACCAGCAATCTGCATATCATAATAAGTGTTATAGATTCTCAGTGCTCAATAAATTAAATGAGCATTTTAATTAACACGGGAACAAGTTACACTATGTTTCCATAGATGATAGGAGTTGCAGTAGTAGAAATGAAATTTATTACTGGGTAGTCTTCTGTGAAGATACAAAGCAAACACCAAAGCGAAAATCATGAAAGAAACAAATAATTACATAAAAAGATTACCAGATTAATTACCTTCCACATCTCAGATGAAGCATTTTCATACGTCACTCCCCTCAATTTAAGAAATAGAAGAAGACCTGAAAAATAAAAATTACACCATCATCCAAAGAAGAAACATTTGAAAATATAAAACCCACTCTTTTTAGATAAATAAACACCCATCAGAGTTGAAAAATCACATGCAAAAAATAAATGCAAACTCATGCTAACTACACAATCACTTTTGGCTTCTAACAGAATTTAGGCCTCATGAAAAAAAAAAAAAAAAGCAATATCAGTCTTTCCTGAAGCATATATATCAAAATTACACCCACAATTTTTAGTTCACATCTCAGTTATGGATAAACCAATCATATTCTTTATCCCAATATTCATGTACATGGAAAACTCAAAATAGGTATTTAAAGTTTCCTAGAAAAGAAACCCACTTTGTAAGTACATCTGAATATGTAGTGACAACAAAAATGGTTTCTTAATAATTGAAGAAACGATGAATTGGGATGCCTTCAATAAACCTCATTTCTTTGTTAATTTTTGAAGGTTTGACCTTAACCTTGAGATCAGTCTGGGCTTTCAACTAGCTTTCATTGCATTACCATGTGTGTTAAATCATCTGTGTATAAATATTGGACGATCTTCTGTCATGAAACATAAGTTCCTCTTCAAAATAAATGTTTTCACCTCTCTTTTCCAGTTAAAACATGGCATCAAAGCCAGAAATTTTAGGAAACAAAACAACAAGATGACAAGAAAAAGAAGTGCATTGTTGCGCATGTGAACAAAACACATTTGTACTATTCATAGAGTGATACTATCATAGCAAACAGTATCATGGTGAAGAATACCAACATGGCATTGTAGACAATCCTTTTTTTTCCCCGGTCCAAACATTTCTCATCTCATGATAATTTTTTGTTTGTTTTTTCTTGAAGATTTTGTTCAATTTTTTTCTTAAGAATTTTGTTTATATTCACCTTTGAAGATTTTTCCTTTATGAGTTGGAGTGATGGTGCTGATTTAGAGATCAACTTCAATTGTAGATATTAAAGAGTTCAACTACAGTAGCATAACTTGATGTAACCCAAGTGAGAAAAGTCTTATGAGGTGGTGGTTGTTTTTTATGTAGTGGAGTCAAACCTAGAACCAACTTCAAAAGTAGGGGCATGTGTTTCAATCAAATTCTTCTAAGAGGGAAGAGTCTCATGATGATAAGTTCCAACTCTAAATAGATCGAAAAGAATTAAAGGGGTTTAGGCTATCTAAATAGACCTTCCAGTAATAACTTGGAGCATACATAAAATCTATGCTCCAACTCGAGGGGAGGTATGAGAATGTCAAGAAAGTTTGACCCTGAGATCAAGCCTTAGAGCAATCTAGGTTGTTAACCTCAACCTTAAATAGCTTTCATTGTATAACCATACATGAATCATCTGTGTAGATATAGGACCATCAACTGCACATAACACATAAGTTCTGTTCTAAAGAATCACTTTTCACCTTTCTTTTACTAGTTCCAACAATTTCTAAATAGAGTGAAAACACGTGCTTAAGAATCAGTTCTCTCAATTATTTATTAATGGCCCCAACAAGCATTCTTAAGTCTGCTAGTCTTATAGCCCATAAAATAAGCTTGGAAAAGAAGGAATAAATCTTCAACCCAATTGTTTCTTTGAGAGAAACAGGGAAATATCAAGGCAAAAGTGTGAAAGGAAATGCTAACATATTCTTAATGTGTTAGATTTAATATAATTCAATAGACAATTGGACAAGTAATGAACTCAAAGAAATGTTGGATTTAAGAGGGGTATAATGTTATAACTTCAAAAGATGTACCATGCAACATTTGGATAATAAATTGTCAAGCAGTACTGTCAAAAAGTTGATGTAAATGTTATTCACATCACAATGCAGTACTTGGTTAAACACGGGCACTAGATTCAACAGAAATTCATAGTGAGTGAAGAGAAAAATTAAATAGTTACTCCTAGTGAGTGAAGAGAAAAATTAAATAGTTACTCACCATAACTACCTAAAGCTAATCCCAACAAAAGGATGACAGCAGCAAAAAGTTTTACATAGACCTGCACGATAGATGAGATTAGAATACTGGTGTGAATACAGAAGTGTATTTTCTTTTCTTTAATATTTTGGGGAAGAAAAACTTTTTGAAGCCATGAAAACAGGATAATGCACTAACATCTTGCACAGAAAATTGCACAACATAAGTGGCAGCTAAGCATCTAATGAGTTACAATCGGGCAAGCATTTGAAGCAGAGATGTAGATTATTTTTACCTGGGCAACTATGGAAGAATCAATAGGATTCTTCCCTGCACCAATCCAGATCAAAACAGCAAATAGGGCCATTAAGATAAAAGCCATCACAACAACCTGGCACATGGAAACCAGTTTACGAATCCCAGTCAGATATATCAACATAAGAAAGGGAAAGAGATGGAGAGAAGGAGGGAGAAAGAGAAGAGGAAATAGTCAACTACAGTGTTTAACTGCCTGCTTTTCGTACCACAATCACAAACTTTTGTCGGCTACCAATTTGGATGCCACAAAATGAGCAGCATCTCCATCGATAATCCACATGGGATAAATTAGGTTTACCCTTAGAACTTTCTAACAAAGGCTGTTGACTACAATTTTCTTCATCTTCGTCTTCATCTTCTTCATCATTTGCCTGATGGCAAAGGTCGACCCTATAAATCATTTCCATGAATGCATACATGTATCTCATAAATTATGTTGCACCACTCTAAATAATATGTCTATCGCATTACAAACTCTACATGATATGCCATAAAATATCATCTCCATCATCCGTCTCTGTCAATAAACAAGAAAATCACAAATTATACCTTAACTTCATGTTTCTTCAACAATATTATCAAGACAGAAAATTCGGAAAATTATCATAATTGAAATCAAATCCTTCTAACAACCTTTTAAGGTACATTTCAGAAAGAAATTATTCAAAATGTGAAATATTTTAGTGTCCTACTAGTGCATAATACTTAGTTTTGGAACTAAGCACTTAAAGGAAAGAAAGTTGAGGAAAAAGGGTAAATGTAAGTTAACAGAAATAAAACCATCATTGGTAGTTTTGATTGAATTGAGTGAAAATGGATATGACAAAAAAAGGAAGGAAACACGGTTTTGAGAAGAAAATTTACAAACCATTCACTTTTGAAGGACAACATTAACTTTTACGAGAATAAATTATATCATTAATACAAATGATATTGTTCAATTATTTTATTTTCACTTTTTTCCAAATTTAGGAAGGGTATTTTTATCAAGTTTCAAGGAAAAATCGCTCCCAGTTTTCATCAGTCTCTATTCTTATGCATCCCAAACAAGTAAAGATAGAATCTTCAAACATTTTTTTTCTCCCCTATTTCTCTTAAGTCAAGTCCCATATAAGGTTGTAACTGCAACCCAATAATCTACTCGGATATTTCTACTCGTATCTATCCTAGAAAGATGGCTAAACTTAAACCTAATGGTCTAGGAAGTGTTGAATAAGGACATCATTTTAGTTCACATATTTCTAAACAGTAAACTTTATAAACATTATTAAACCATAAATTGACAAGCAAAAACTAATCCATGTCAGGCAACTTGGAAATTATTTGCTAAAACATGGCCAGAAAATTCAAGTTAGTTGATAAACAGGTCAATGCATAGTTATACTATGTTTTATGCCTAAGCTGCACGTTTTTTGTGAAGGACAACTAGGGATGGCAAATTAGCCTAAGCCTGGCCTTACCCAGCTTGAAGCCAACAAGTCAAACCCAGTTTGACTGAGCTCGAGCTCCACAAATAGGGATGGCAAATTAGCCTAAGCCTGGCCTTACCCAGCTTGAAGCCAACAAGTCAAAACCAGTTTGACTGAGCTCGAGCTCGAGCTCAGACTCGGGCTCTGGCTCGGGTTCATGAATTCAGGCATGATTGGGCTCGGGCTCGGGCTCGGGTTCATGTATTCAAGCTTGACCAATCATGATGGTATTGGTCATGCCCTATCTCTTAACAAATTGCAATAAATGGTATCGGAAATGATGAAACACGGCAAAACTTGCGAAAGGAAAATTAAATTGTATAATCAGGTATATTGTCCCAAAACATTACACTTACCAGAAAGACAGAAGAAGAAGAAATGCAGCAAGAAACAGAATTTCAGGAAAGGCTGCAAGTATAATTTCATAATTTTAGAATTTTAGGACCAGTAAAGAATATTGAAGGAGTTGTCGTACAACAAATCAATGACAACATACCCATGAAGAAGAAACCACATGCATTGGACCACCAAAGCCATCCATTACAGGTAGCAATAGGTGTAAGTATAAAATAAAGGAAGTACCCTGCAAAAACAAGAAACTAAATGATATCTAATATATTTACAAATGGCTCCATGGAATCTTGTAAATTATGAACTCAAGAACCAAAGAAACGGATCAGCTGTCGGCTTCCTGGTGATGGATTCAGAGACGACTAGAATCTCCAACAGAAAAGCTTTGTAGTTTAAATTAGTTACTTTCGGCAGCTTGTTTGTACTTTATAATTATATTGGTGATGGATCCAGAGACTGAACTCAGTGAAATATCAATATCAATTTCGATTCCAAGAAGAGCCATATACTTTGAATTTTTCTCATATCAAACTTGGTCTCGAAAAGGTTTTGAGTTAGTAACTAAAGAGATAATGAAACTGGACCAATATAATTATAAAGTACAAACAACAATTTATTCCAAAAAGATGTTTAAAAAGTTTGCTCATTTCGAAATAGTATGCACATCTTAGAGCCATGGTATCAAGAAACGATGGATACAAGAAAACAAAATGTTCAGAGACAACTATTCAAAATGTCAATTATTTCAAACATTTCCAATATATCGTAATTATTCAAATATCACACATTAATACATATACACAATGAATAAGACTTCAAAAAAGGTCAGTAACTCCATGTCTTCAGCAGTGTCTACAAGTGAAAATAGATTCCCCTTTTAATCATCCACTTACTTGCAGCCCAACACGAATTCATATTTATTATTAATACCATCTATAAGTAAATTGAGAGTGACGTTTATTCATGATAAGAATCCTAACATCTAAGCCTTACCCAAGTTTGAAGAGCCAATCATGAGATGGAGTACCTGCAATTCATATTTGCTCCAGCTAATAAGTATCTTTGAGGAATTCTAACTACAAAGCATTAAGTACCATAGAGAAATATTTCAACTTAGGCAGAAAACTCTTTGCAGGATGCATAGCATGGAGGCAATGATGCAGGTATCAAGAGGAAGAACTAATCAAATAGGAAAAATAAAACAATGTCTTGCTTGTGGGATGTATTGTTTAGCTCATATCAGGAACATTGTTTTATAGGTTTGAATAAACAAAATCATGAGATAAAGAATCCCCATTTGAGTACAAGCATTTCATTTCACATTTTGTCATTATTTTGCAGAGCAACTTTGAATTTTAAAAACCAGAAAATCTCAAAATTTCACTTCTTTTTTCCTTTTTTCTTTATTTTTTATTAACCTAGTAATGAGTTTAAGACACGCAATCTCCACAGTGACAGTCCAAATGATGGAACTGACTGGAATATTTCTATATGAATGTCAGATAGTGCTACAATGCAAGACAGTGAGATGCTCTTGAAGTTGTTCCAATCTGAGAAGCTTTCCATAGCACTCTGTTCAGTTTTTTTAGAAATTGTTTCCTAATCATTATCTCATTTTTCATTAGATATCTGAATTCATCATATCCAGTACTCTATCCTGAAACATAAGAAACATACCATATCTATTACATGACAAGTTGCTGCTTCAAAAACATTAAAAGGTTTGTTAAAACAAGTGCATATATTCTAATCATCTCAAGCCTCTAAGAAGAATGATGGTAAATTCAATAGCTTGAAGCATCTGATTTTATTATTAAAAGGATTTAAGGTATTGAATTATTTCTGATAGATGCAAGCAATATAGTTTTAAATTGTAAGAGAACTAAAGAAAATATAAGCCCACACCCACCTCTGTCAAATCCACAATCCCCTAATATAAAAGGAAAATAGAGCAGTTCAACAATGATTGATATTCATGATAAACAAAACTAGGTTTTAGAAAACCCCTAAGAGAACCATTTGAAAGACTCCAAAAGCCCAACAAAACCAAAAGCCTACCAACTAAAAGTTTTGCAGTAAAAATTAACCCACAGCTTATGTATGCAAAATGCCACCAGAGGGAAAGGCTACTACTTATGAAAATGGATATTCTAAAGATAGGTTTTATCAGTTATATTAATCCAACAAAATGGATTTGCATGCAGTGGCCACAGCTATTGCTTACTTTTTGACGAGTCCATCCAACTTGCCAAGTCCGAAATTGAATCCTTGTCAGCTGGGAAAACAGAGCCACACTATGTCAGAACCACTGTCCCAAATCACCGACATAAATTAATAGCAGAATGATCAACCATCCCGATAATGAGGTAGTGAACAAAATCATGATTCAAAACATCTCAAATAGCTTTTATCATGGGCCATAAGGCCTCTAACATAACTAAAACAACTCTGTGATAAATTTCAATACATTTTCAACCTTGCAATGGAAGACAACTAGGGAAAGGATGTGTAAGTTACTAGAAGATACAATGTAATGGTGGATAACAACTACAACATAGAGGAGAAGGCCTTTCACTGCTCCCTTAGCATGCAACGGTCCTCATCCCAAACTAAAAGTATGGAACAATCTTCCATATTTTAACTAAATGTTTATCTATATAAGGTTCTTCGACATGTACTCAACGGTTGAATAGTAAGTTAAAGATTTGCTCAACTAAATAGATTGACAGAAGCGATCGAATTCCTAATCAAAAGTTTGTCAATAGGTCCCTTAATACTTTGTTCACATAATGAGCCAGTCTCGATTAAATCGACAAATATTTAGCCGATAGAGTCAATATGTAGTTTCTGTAATTAAACTTTCTGCAACTTCAATAAATTTTCTTGCGTTCAGAGGTACCAAGATACAAATAACTCTAACCAATCGACCACAATGCAAAAAAATCATTTAACAACTATATTTCCTTCTCGCACATTTTACCACATAATTGTGTTCGTAAAACCCTTCCACTGAAAAATTGTAAGGACGCAAAAGGAAAAGAAACAACTAAGAAGCCCCAGTAAACAAACCCTTCAACATTTTCTTTTCCAAGAAATCCGATTGCCAAACGATAGAACACACACAAAAGAAAATAGTAAAAATAACGACACTTTCAGCCTCAATTCTGGTCAACGTGAAGGGAACTCCTCGAAAGACACCTGATATACATTGAAGAACAAAAGGCAAACGCAATTCTGTGTACATGCAATCAGGTATAACCAGAAGGTAGCCAACATCAGAATCCGAGATTGGAGACGAAGAAGGACAAGTGAAAGGTTACACAGAGAGAATGTAGTAAAAGATAATACCTGAAAAAAAGCAATGAAGGCAAGAGCAGCATCGAGGCAAGCCAGAGCTACAGTAACAATCAGAAACTCGAAAAGATAGAAACTTGAACCGAGATTCAACATTTTGATTTCCAAACAAATTCAGCAGCTTGAACAGGGAAGAGAGAAAAAGGTTAACAAAGAGAATTGGAAGAAGAGGAGCGAAGGTTGTGACGGTCCGAATGGTTTAGACTTTAGAGTCGTAAAAGAAAAAAAAGAATGATAACAAAAAAAAAAGGTGTTTTCGCGATTGATGTGAGTGTCAGTAGGGGCAGAAAGAGACGGAAGACATGCGTGTTATATGTTGTTTTCTGAATCTCACTCTCAACTTGGCCTGCCTTTGTTTACTTCATATTGCTCTATTCACTTCGATTTCATTCTGATTCACTTTAGGGTTGGATTTAAATGGTTTGAGGTTTGACTATTTCTAATGTTCATTCCTAGCCAATTCAGCATTGGATTAAATAAGGCAATGTAAAAGAAGGAATCTTCGTCCTGCATCTCTTTTCGTATCATACATTCTAATGTTGAGTGATTACTAAGAAATACCCGAAATTTAATATAGCTTTGAAGGAGATCATGAACTAATTGATGTCAACCATTAACACAAAAGAAATTAGATATAGAGTCTTAATTAAAGAAAAAACTCATTAAGCTACTTCCTATGAAGTGACTTGGAATACAAGTTTTGTGTTGATAATAATTCAGCTTTTACCTCAACTCAACCAACACCTGAGGGGATGCGGCGTCCCTGCCCTTGCCCTTGCCCTGAGGATGGATTTTGGTATCTAATTAGATTATGACCTCCAGCTAAATTGGGTCCGTTCCTCTTTTTAGATTTTCTGTTGGGCTTGCTTTTCTTCCAACTTTCGGACCGCAAACAAACGCCATACGTGTACTTTTCCAAATTGGTACGTAAAGTCAATTTTAATAACATCGATGGTTGAATTCGGTACGTGTCTCTTAATAGAATATGTTCATAACCTCCGGAGCGTTCTTATAGTTTTATAGGTCTCGGATGAAATTAAAAAAAAGGCCTTAGGCAGGTACTCTGCTGGCTCCTGTCCAGGGTCGACACTAGAAATATGTAGGCACAACCAAACTCCAACAACTTTACAATATATCACAAAGATATATAAATGGTATTATATCTGTGATACGGGAAAAAATAAATAGTAAAATTTAACATCTAATATTAAAAATAAAAAACAAAGAGTAAAAATATATTAAAAAAATCCGAAACTTTATTTTTAAATTATACTCAAAACTTAAAAGACAGAATCGTAAAATTTTTTACCGCTAATTTTTAAGTTGGAGTACTTTAAATACATATATTGATGAAAATAAAAAAAATTAGAAGGTAAAAGTACACTTAAATATTTCAAGACTATTTATAAACATTATCTTTACTTCAAAAAAAACGTTAACTTATAACGTTAAAGTCATTTAAAGCCAACGTATATAAGTTAATGTTAACTTATAACGTTAAAATTTCTTAAAAAGGAGGAGGCTGTTGCGTGTTGTCTGCATCTGTTGCTGTTAATTAAAAAGGAGGCTATTGTCTGTTGAAAAAGTAGAGTTAAAATTTATTTAACTATACATAAAAATTTGCCAAAAGTAAAAAAATTAGTAAGAGAGGGGGCTGTTGAAGAAGGGCCCTCTCTCATCATGGGCCCTGGGCAGGTGCCCTGCTGGCCTTGCCTAGGGCCGGCACTAATAACCTCTAATGTAATGCCCATTCAATACCAACAACATACGTGTTCACGACAACGAGAGATAGATCAATTAGTCCAGATTCTTCACTTAAGGCTCTCCTCTTCAAAGAAGTTTTGAGTTCGAGTCACGTCAAAAGAGAAAAAATAGTCATATTTCTTATTAATAATCTTCTAGCCCCTTAGGTAAAGCTCCTTGATCGGATCAATTACGGACGCCTCGCTTTCAGCGGCAATGTAGGAGTTGGAACTGTTAGGGAATTTGGGGGCTGATGGGAACCTGATGCTGAGCAGAGGGGAGCCAATGATCAATCATCAGCTGAACAATCTAGAATATGTAAAGACTCCTTGTGCGCAAAAGTATACAAGCTACGTAGGAATATGAGGGATCTTGGGGTTCCAGATTTACATCCTCTAAATTCTTGGGATGGGGTCGTAGGGGCTTAGGATTAATCTGACTAAGCTAAGATATCTAATGTAATAAAAAAAAAAAAGAACATACGTGTTCACTCATCACTGGTACCTTTTCCTTTTATATGGAACTTGGAGGTGTTGTTTAGTGATGGATATTCCACTGTTAATATCGTAACCAAGGATTGAGTCTTTTAAACGCTTTCTAAATCACACTGGCAGAACTTCAATTAAAGATAACATAAGCTCTGAAAATATTTAACATGAGATAAATAATGTGAGCATTTAAAATTATGGTTTCAATTGAAAGTCCATTTAAAAGCGGTGACATTTCATAATAAAAAGAAATCACTTTTCAAAACGTGAGAACGTAGACAATTCCTATAAAAGATAGGAGGAATTTTATTACGATGTTACATAATATCATTTGAAATTTGAGATATAATAGGTTATATTTTAAAATATTTAATTTTATTTAATCTTTAATTAATTTTACAACAATATAATATCATTTGAACTTTTCAAATATTTGTTTAAAACGGTAGTTTCCGTGACTTGTAATGCGGAGAAAAACATGTCTTCTAAGGTCTAACTATATCATCAAATAGTTTGGTAACCTAAAACTATAAATATATA
>JANZLD010000002.1:26825177-26838234 GCA_026413575.1 Erythroxylum carthagenense | reverse complement strand
ATTTATTTATATTAATAAAGTTCAAATTATTTATTTATATTTATTTATAATAATTTTAGGTTTAATTTTTGTTTTTTACAAAATGGTCCCTGAAGAATTTGAATTTTTATGGAATGGTCTGTTATTTTCTAGAAACCTGGGTACCGGTTAGTACCAACTGGAATTTTTTCTCGGTATGTTTTTACCCGTACTAGTATCGGTTTCTGTCTGGAACTGTACGTACTGGCCGGTACGGTACGGTATTCATAAGCCTGCTTAAACCTCTAACTCATAACCCATATGACGTCATTTTGCGTAAATGAAAGGACGTCATATGTCTAAGCCTCAAACGTTACAGCCTTCAACAAAACGACGTCGTATAGGTTTACCAACCATACGACGTCATTTTGTTTATGAACTCAACGTCTACAACTTCCCAAAACGACATCGTATGGTTTCAAACCTATACAACGTCATTTTGGTTATTTCAATGGACAACTTAACGTTAAGGTGAAAATCCGACGACTTAAAAGATTTTTCCGACATCGTTACCGACGGAAATGTCGGTCGGTAAACATTGGGGCCTGATTTTAGTGATCGACTATGTTACTGTCGTCAAATGTATATTTGCCTCATAACATTACTGACGTCTACACATTTTCCGTCGGTAATTACCCACGGAAGTCTGTCCGTCAGTAAAATACCATCACTAATGTACATTTTGCTTGTAGTGTAGTCTTACGATTCAACGTGTTTTGATGGTTGCTCCTTCTCCAAGTGAGTCCCAATGTGAAAATTTGTTCCATACGAGATGTAAGGTGCAAGGAAAGCTATGTAATGTGATCATCGACAGTGGTTCTTAGACCAATGTAGCCTCTACGGTGCTCATGGATAAACTAAACTTGTCTCCTCTTAAACACCCAAGACCTTACACAATTCAATGGCTTAATAAAGGGAGTGATTTGACGATGAAAAAAACTTGTTTCCTTTGATTAGGTACTTTGTGATGTGATTATGATGGATGCATGTCATATATTATTAAGACGTCCATGGAAATATGATTGAAAAGCTATTGCTAAATTGTTAAGAAGGATAGGAAAAGAATTGTGCTTGCGCCTTTATCTCCTTCTAGAATATGTGAACTGAATATGGAGCAATCTAAAAAGAAGAATTTGATTATTGGGAAGAGTGAGATTATTCAAGAATTTATTGAATCGCAAGTAGTATATGTATTAGCTTCAACGGAGGTCTATGAAAATTTGGTTGATTCTTACCCACTAGATCTTAAGCCTCTTCAAGATGAGTATGCTGATGTATTTCTTGATGATTTTCCTTCAGGTTTGCCTCCCATTAGAGGGATCGAGTATTAAATATACTTGATTTTGGGCACACCTTTTTCTAACAAGCCCACATATAATTGTAATCCAGAAGAATCAAATGAGATTTAATGATAAATAAATGAGCTTATGGGACATGGATATGTGCATGAAAGTATGTCACCATGTGTTGTACCAGCTCTTATTGTGCCAAAGAAACATGGTTCATGGCGGATATGTATTGATAGTCGTGTGGTGAGCAATGTTATCATCAAATATCGCTTTCTCATACCTTGTCTAGATGATATGTTATAGGAACTTCATGGTGCTCAAGTGTTTTCAAAGATTGACTTAAGGAGTGGTTACCACTAGATTCGAATGAGAGTAGGTGATGAGCGGAAGATCACATTCAAGACCATTTATGGCTCGTGTGAATGGTTGGTAATGCCCTTTGGTCTCAATAATGCTCTAAGCATATTCATACGACTTATGAATGAGGTATTGCATCGTTTCCTTGGAATATTTATTATTGAATGCTTGGATGATATTCTAGTTTATAGTAAGAGTAATAAGGAGCATATGTTGCACTTAAGAATGATTTTTGAAGTGTTGAGAGAGGAGAAGTTATATGGGAAGATTGAGAAGTGTATTTTTATGATAATTAGCATCATATTCCTTAGAATGTGTCTAAGGATGGTATTTTTGTTGCTAATTGGAAAATTGATGTTAATAAATTATGGCCAACTCCTAAATCTATTAATGAAGTGCATAGGTTTCATGGATTGGCTTTTTTTAATCGAAGATTTGTGAAGAATTTTAGTTCGATTATGGCGCCTATTACTGAATGTGTGAAGAAAAGGAAATTCAAATGGAGTGATTCTGCATAAAAGGCATTTGAATTAATTAAAGGGAAGTTATGTTCTACTCCTGTATTAGCTCTTTATGATTTTAATGAGCTATTTTGTGTAGAATGTGATGCTAATGGAGTCAGAATTAGGGTTGTACTTGTTCAACAAAAACGTCCTATTGCTTATTTTGGTGAGAAGCTTAATGGATCGAAAATGAATTACTCTGCTTATAGTAAAGAGTTCTATGCAATCGTTCAGGCTTTTAGTCATTGAAGTCATTATTTGCAACCTAAGCCTTTCGTGTTGCATAGTGATCATGAAGCATTACTGCATATTAATGGGTAACAAAAACTTAATCCACGTCATGTTAAATGGGTCGAGTTTATGCAATCCTTAACATTCTCATTGAAGTATAAGGATGGACGCTCTAATATCGTAGCCGATGCATTATCAAAGAGGTGTTCTATGCTTGCAATACTTAATTCAAGGCTCATTAGATTTGAAATCATCAAGAATTCTTATGTAGAGGATGAAGATTTTGGTAAATTATTTGAACTTTGCAAAAAGGGTATGCATGACCAGTTTGTAATTCAAGATGGTTTTCTCTTTAAAGGAAATAAATTGTTTGTTCCCAAGGACTCTTTTCGTGATTTATTGATTCATGAAGCTCATGGTGGTGGTCTTGTTGGCCATTTTTTTATTCAAAAGACTTATGAAATTATTTAGGAACACTTATACTAGTCTCATATACTTGGTGATATGCAATCTATTGTTAATCGGTGTGGTACTTGCCAAAGAGCAGAGAGTACTTTTCACTATGGACTTTACATACATCATCCTGTTCCATAACTACCATAGGAGGATATTAGTATGGATTCCATTGTTGAATTACCTCACACACAATAAGGTAGGGATGCAATTATTGTGGTTATAGATCATTTCTCAAAGATGGCTTATTTTATTACATATCATAAGACTGATGATGCTTCTCATATTCCTGATTTGTACTTTAAAGAGATTATTCATCTTCATGGGGTACCAAAAAGTATTGTTTTTGATTGAGATTCGAAGTTTTTGATTTTTGGAGGACCCTGTGGAAATTACTTAGAATAAAGATGTTATTTAGCACTACTCACCATCCGCAAATGAATGCCAAACCGAAGTTACAAATCACACTTTTGCTACCTTGTTTCGTGGATTAGAGAGTAAAACCACAAAAGATTGGAATTTAAAACTTGCCTATGCTGAATTTGCCTATAATAGATCTCCAATATATGATACTTGAGTATCTCCTTTTAAAGTTGTTTATGGTGTGAATCCTTACATCCCCATGGATTTACTTCCTATTTCAAAGAAATACTTGATGAGTATAGATGCCAAGGGCAAGGTAGAGACAATAAAGAAGCTTCATGAGCAGATTCGCTTACAGATAAAAAAGATTAATGAGAGTTACGAGGCTCGTGCTAATCGTTTTCGCAAGCAACTGAGCTTTCAGCTTGGTGATCTGATTTGGATTCATCTTCGTAAGGAAAGATTCCTGAGCAAAAGGAATAATAAGTTTATGCCCCATGTTGATAGACCATTCAAATTACTTGAATGAATTGCAGAGGGGGCATACAAGATTGATCTTCCAGGAGATTATGGAATTTCTATTACATTCAATGTTGGTGACCTATCTCCTTACTTGAACAATGAAGATTTGAGGGCTAATGCTTTTTAAGAGGGGGAGAATGATGACATAGCATAAGTGGACTTTATCTCCAAGCCATTACATTTAAATTTACACATTATTTCATGCAAGGTGGTAATGAGCTTCAGAGTTTTACAAACAATTCAATATTCGATTGTACATGTGTGATTGCAAGTTTTAGCTCCAAAACTAAGTGTAGCCTTGTCTGTTGGGCCTGAAATTTGGGGAGCATGCAGAGGACACGTAAAATTAATCATTTACTTGGACACCAAGTCTTTTAAATCTAGCTTCTTTATTTTTTCAGATCTTTAGTTTGATTTCATATTATCTATTGTCTAAGTTGTTTCTTAATAGTATTAGGAGTTTTCTTTTAGATCTTTAGTATGATTCCATGTTACCTAGGTTGATTCCTAATAGTATTAGGAGTTTTCTTTCAAATCTTTAGTATGATTATATATTATCTAGATTGTTTCCTAATAGTATTGGGAGTTTTTTCTACGATAAATAGGGGTTATAAGGTGTATTTTTTGCGTGATTCAGAAATAAAAGTTCTATATTTTTCTTCACAAATTCGAAATTGATTCATTCATTTGTATTGGTCTGTATGCCTGTATAGTTGGTGACACCTTTTAAGAGTTTTATAACAATTGTGGTGCTTGACATTTTCAACTATTGTGTTGTTTTTCAATATTTTCGTTTCATTCAAACTAACAACCTTTGCTTTTATTCTCTCAAATTCAATTGGTGTGCCTAGTTTATCGATCAGAAGATAAGATAATTTAATATAAGTTTAATGACAAATTTCCACTTAGTGTTTACAGAATGTAATTTTATAATTAAAAGATGCAAGAAAATAGTACTTAGAGATTGTAAGGAAAAGAAAAGGCCTAAGAAGAACTAGAAGTGATCAAAAAATGATATGACTCTACTGAAACTTATAGAGGACATGACCCGTAATAGAAAACTTTGACGTACTAAATAAAAGATCTCTTATAGAGAGTTCATGTTCTTTTTTTAGTTCTTTTAAACATTTATCTTCAAGTTTTTCATTTTATAGTTAGCCTTAATTTTTTAACAATGTAACACTCACCTCCTAGTTATTTAGCCAAAACAGTTTCTTACTTAGCCAAATTATTCTCTTATAATGACTAGTTTAATTTATTCTTAGACTTATATTTTCTTATTTATATATTTATTTTCTTATTTTATCTTTTATCGTTAATCTTTACCATATTATATATGTACTGTAGTATGTATTGCATTATATATATATATATATATATATATTTTGTATTATCATTATTTTTTGAAAAATTAAAAAAGAATATTATTATGGTCAAAACTAAATCAACGTTACAATGAGTTCAAGGCTTTAAGCCTACCATTATATTGCAATATGATCTAAGAACAAAAACTCCCTAAGGGAGATAGCATGACTATCTGCATAATAGACAACAGGAGGAAACAATTATAGGCACCACTGAAATTTCATCTTCTTGGGAAAGCTCATTCACCATTTCTAGTATTTGAGATTTTTCTTTCTCTTCCTAGCAGATTTCCATTTTGTAGATTTATGTTGCAAACAAAAATCACCAAGGAAGTCTGGGATATGGGCTATAGCTAGTGAGGTATCACTGTCCTCTATTTGTTCTATATCTTTTGTCTCCTGATTCTCAGTTTGCCCAACAGTTATAGCTAGAGTTAGCATATTGGCCCACTCAATCTAACAATGCTCCAAATATTTGGAAGTGAACTCATTCGTGCTATTGTTTAGATTCTCTTCATTTTTCTGCATTGGAATTGTCCTGAGTTATCTTTTCTTGGAAAATATGTATGACAACTTGTTTAGTCCTCACACCAACTACTTGATTACCATTGTCTTCATCACCAGTAACTACATCCCCAACACCAATATGCACACTCGCACAGCACTAATAATTTCATCCTCTGCATAAAAGCTATTCGTAACAACTTTAGATGCCCTGACATGCAACTGCACACATGATTCTTCAAAACCCAAAGAATCACTATGTTTGACTAACACCTCATAGTTTAAAGGTTCCTGTATAACATTACGCTTTCCCAATCTAGAACCAGTAGGAAACTTGATATGAGACATCTCAGAACAATGAACCATCTTAAAATTCCCAACCCTCAATTACACAATTGGGTCCTTACAAGGCATGAAGTTTTTTCCATCAACATGATTAACTATCCCATCTTTTTGCATTGGGTCCAGTAAATTTTTACTAACTATCTGCCTATCCTCGATCAATAGTGAAGAACCAACAATAATCTCCACATGGGTCGACTCCTCTCCTTTGTCAACTATAATATGCTTTTTTTAGAATTAATCAACGGACTACCCTCCTTTAAGGGACTATAATAAGAAACATCAGTGACTCCCTCCAACTCTTTTTCATATCTAACTTCCTTGCTAAGGTCCTCATGCCATCCTGAGTGAAGAACCCTTTTCCTCCCAATGTATTATTGTTATTTTGCAATACACGTTTGTCTATTGAAAACAGCCTCTCTACCAAGTAGGGGTAAGGCTACGTGCTATTAGACCTTCTTAAACCCATATTTCAATGAGATTCTTATTGAGTGTTATTTTTGTTATTGTTATTGTTAGTTCCTAACTTTAACAGAACTCTTAAGTAAGAAAGTCAATCAGTCAGAGAACAAAAATGTAAATTTATTTATGGTAGTTTGACAAATAATTTTTGTGTATGTCCACTCTCAACACTCCTCTTGAATTTTTGACTTTCACTATAATTATTTGTTAAAGTCAAAAAATAACCTTTATATAATCTTCACTTAGTAAAGAGGAATCCTTATTCAGTCTTCTTCCAATGTGAAGAGCAGCCTTAATGTCGCTTATAACACTCTCAAATATAATAAACAAGAAACGCAATAAAAGCTTACAAATCAAAAGTAGTTCACTTTATTACTTTGATAATATTAAAAAGGCTCACTCACTCAGAATCAGACAATGAATGCTCAAATAATTACAAACACTTAGAAATATGTGTACAAAGCACTCAAACATTTCTTAATGATGAAACTAATGACAAAATGTGTATTTATAGGATTTTGGGACCCTTCTAGCCATTAGAGCTAACATTTACGGTGATCAGTTAATAGAGCATTGGTCAATCAGTATAGCATATTGGTTAACCAATGTGCATTGAATATACAGATTCACTAGTTATTAATACATTCGTTGATTAATAGGTATATTGTTCGACTAATATGACACTGATCGACTAATAGATCAACTAATATTACTATAAAGTTTCAAAACATCAAATTTAATAACTTCAATATATATTAGTCAACCACTAACACATATAGGTTAATCAATCCTCCCAAAAACATGGTTTTAACAACTTTAAATCCTTAAAATCATTATATTTAATACAATTATAATGTAAACACTTCCCTAAATATTTTTTAAAGAGTGCTTAAAAGATCAAAAAGGCTTTTCTCTTAAACACAAAAGCTTACACATCTTGAATAAAAAACTCAAGCAATAAATTGATATGAAATATTTATACATGGTGAGCTTTTAAGATTACCAAATTAACAAGGTAAAATCACAAATGCTATTAAAATACAAAAAGACCTTGATATGGTTTGTTCATCTTTTGTTCATGACTTTATCATACCTTGACTTCACCTTTTCTTTTGGTAACATCATAAAGTATCTTCTTAAAGTTATGTCATGATTTCATCTTGTTCTTGTAAAGCTTCTCATCAAAGTAACAAGCTCATTAGTAGGATCATATTTTGTTATCATTAAAATATTGATGAGGACCTCTCTTAGTTCAACAATCTTCGTTTTTTATAATAACGAAATATTTATAATATTGAAAAGTGATAATAAGATTAAGGACACAAATAGCTTCCCTTTAATTCATATATCAAACATAAATCAATATTAAGAAAAGGAGAATTTTAATTTCAAGTAAGTGAAATCTAATAACAAGAAAAAATATCCATACATAAAAAAATCATGTGCACAACAAACACACTATTCCTATATCTAATGTCACAAAATTATTCTTCCCCTTTATAAAAACATAAAAAATCAATTATTTGGATAAGGAAGCTAGACTCGATCAAGATATAAAAATTATTAACTTGATACATCGTGATGTCTAAAAAATATTCAAGTTCTGCTTACATCATGATGAGCTAACAGTTAATAATGCCTAGACGAGCATTAAGTGGAGACCTACGATGTGGCTATGAGGTAATAGCTTCATCATATATAGGTAGCTCAACAAAGTGACTCAGTAGAGGCTCATCAAGAACATTATCATATGGGAGACCTGATAGATGCATAATTGATCATATTTATACCCTATAATTGATGTATTTTACTTTATATTTTATACTTTTATTGTATATTTGATACTTAATTCATTCAAAGTGTCATGAACTTAAAGGAGAAAAATTCAGAAGAAAGCACGGCATAAAACAAAGATTTGAAGAACAAAAGGGATGCACGACCGTGCATCAGCCTAAGCATGTCTCTCAGCCCGTGTAAATTCACAATTTTCAGAGATTTTGGTTATGCATGGTTTGATGCATGGTCATGCATCAAATTGTGCATCGACCAAAATCCTAGAATTTAACATAAAAGACATTTGCTTAGACAAATTGAAGAAGGATACAGATAAAGGCATTCTAAAATGCTCAGAGGTGACTACAGGGGCAATTTTGATCTAAAGAAGCAGGAAAACACAAAGAATTCAATCAAAGATCCATTGAAATACAGGATCGAACCTCTACATCATAAGAATACTCGATAGAAGATAACTAGGAAGATTTAAAATTATGAACCCAATGTTTTCAATTCGTTTTTTTCTATTTATGTTTGATTTTATGTTCAATCATGTGTAACTGAACATCTTGTTAGTGTTTAGGTTAGATTGACCCTATGTTGATACTTTAATATGATTTGATTCTTTTATTAATACAATTGGTTTGATTGATATATTGTGATTTGATTACATGTTTTATTTATGTTCTAATAGGTCTAAAATATTAGATCATAACCTGATTTCATACATAGAGATTGAGAAATCCCATTTATGAATAAATCTACTATAATTGGAAGGAGTTAATTGCAACTTTAAAGATAGGATGATATAAATTTTTTGGATTAGGATTAAACCTAATAGAATGATTCACAAATTGGTAAAGTAATCCTATAAAGTTTAATCTTAGTAATTTAGTTGAAAACTTTAGGATTAGTTGTTAATAGACTCAAAGTCAACTATTAGCATACCATAAGAGTCTCTATGGTTAATAAATCAACTAAACAATTACTTAATAAAATATCAATCCATTAAAGTCATAAAGAGATTCGAAACCTAGATACTAACCTTTTGATATTAGTAATTTTCTTAGTGCTTCCTTAATTCTATGATTTTACTACCCATTTATTTTACTTGTTTTAGTTTTATTTTAGTTTAATTAAAAATCACAATCAATTCATAGACTAGATGATATAATAACGATAATTATTAGTAATCACTGTCCTTGTCAGATCGACTCGTATTTGTTAGCACTAGCTATAACTACATCGTACACTTGCAGTAGTTCATAATTGACACACATAGAAATAGTTAATCAAGTTTTTGGCACTATTTTCGGGGATTTTGATATTCGGAACACCTGAATGTTATTACTCTAGCCATTATTTTTTTATATTTTATTCTATTTTATTTTTATTGTATCTTATTTATTTATGACTTATTCATTTAATTATCTTTTAGACTTCTCTACTTGATCGTGAGTTTGTGGTTTATTTGTAGGATTTAAGATTTATTGTCTTCACCACAATTCACAATGGAACGATGGAGTGACGAGTACTCTTATAGGAGCTATGATACGTCTTTGCAATCTATAACATCACTATATGGGAATAAGAGGTTTCATCACATGTTTTTGGAGGCTCAACAAACATCCATGTCGTTTTGTGACATTTATAAGAGTAAATGTTATAATCATGAAATGTCGAGCACCGACCTATATTTGGGAGTGACCGAGCATGAACAATCAACCTCAAGGTGCACCTTACGAGAACAATTACAATTCAGAATGGAGTAACTTTTACACCTATAGATGGAACGATTACACATTAGTTGGATACTTACAACACCAAACACATTTAATCAACAAGCCAACTCTATAGGATATGATGGTTGATTTCATTAAAGAATCTATCGTGAGGCATCAGGAAACAAAGGTTTGTATATAAAATTTGATGAAGCGGATGGACCAAATGGTGGAGATAATATCTGATGAGATGCAAGGGAGTCTGCATAGCACTACTGAAGCAAACCCTACCAAATGTGAAATGGCAATCACCCTTAATAGCAAAAAGGAAGCTCCCAATAAAAGAAGAGGAAAAGGAAAGAAGTATTACAAATAAATTGATGGAACTCCTTGTGAAATGAAAGCTAACTGATGTGAATTCGAGAGTGAAGAAAAGATAAGGGTTGGCTTCATGAATGGAATGACATTCCATGAAGAGCTTCCATAAGAAGAAGTCTCCATCCAAGATGAGGAAGTAGAGGAGTCGCAGGAGATAATTGAAGAAGATAAGTCAGAAACCTCTGTCTAAGAAGAAGGAAAAGAATGGATAGAGGTGGTTGAGGAAGAACTGGCAAAGGAACTCGGTAAGGAAACTACTGATTAGGCATTGTTAGTGACCTTAAGTATGAAGGGTTCCCACTTCCTCTAAAACAAATTGTTTGAGTTAGTCAATGATTTAGAGAGTTTTGTTATCCCTTATTTTATTAATAGTTTGTTATTAAAAAGGGCATTATTGCAGTTAATTGGTTTTACTAATTTAATAAATTATGTCCACGTTATTATCTTATAACAACTAGCCTACTTACAGGCTACAAAACCCTATAAGGGGAAACGAGTGGAAGCAAGCCACCTATCATTGATCCAAGATTAAGCTGAGATGTTGAGCTAATGACATTAAATAAGCACTATATAGGAGGGAATCCATGAATTAGGATAAATTTTAGTTTAATTTTGTTTTGATTCTATTTCGTGTGTTAGTATAGGATTTTATTACATGTTATTTTATGTTATGTTATTTCCATTTTTTAATCCCTTTCTCATTTATATTTTGCAAGGATGTAGTTTTACATTGGACAGATCAAATATTAAGAACAAAATCACCATATTCAGGAAAGTACCACTAAACTTTTCCCTTATTATATATATTGTATACATTGAGGACAATGTATAACTTTTAGTGTAGGGAAGGGTTTAGTGAATCTTTAACAAATTCTTTAAGCTTATTATAATCTTGATTATTTAATTTTATAAATTAATATCTTGAATTATTTGAAATATATACATCAATACTATGTTTCATTGTTGAATATTAATTTGAATTGGTATGCGAAAAGATGAGAGTTAAAATAAAATTGCTTTTGTAAGTCATATTTTTAACAATCATTGAAATGTTCAATTTGAATGATACTGCATATTATTTACACACATAATACCCATTTTTCGTTTCCTAAGAGAGAAAATTTTAAAATTTTAAAGTTTTTGTTATTCTTTTTTGTGTGCTATCATGTGCAGTAGAACAATTCTAGAACTTTAAATTAGAAGCATTAATATGATAAAAACACTTAGATTCATCAACTTGCTTTAACCTATTTCTTTGATAATTACCACACCTATAAAATTATTTTCTAAGAATAACCAAGTTGAGCTTTAGTCTTTTTCATTGATTAAACCCACATATTAACGCTTATATTGTTTTTCTTTGAAGACCTTTTTATTGTTTTGAAACTTGAAGGTTATTTACATTATTTACTTTTTAAGACTAGGAATTCTTGAAAGGTCTAATATTTCTTGAATTATGTTACTAAATGATTAATATATTGTGATTAATTAAAAAAGTGCAAAATTGTGAATAAGTTTATGGTACCAATGAAGTTGTAATGAAAGGACCTATGTGTATTTGTAAACAAGTCTTGAAATGTATTGTGTAGTAAATTTTCTTCAATTTTTTCCCAATCATACTGTACTTAAACCCCAATATAACTTGTATAAAGACCTTTGGATCTTTGTTTCTAGTTTATACACAAGTGGTGGAGATGTGATTTTATTGCAAGCATATGGTAAAAATTTGACTAGCAGTGATTGAGAGTTTTGATACTTTTCACCCTAAATACTTGAGTGCATTGAGTGGCATCTAAGTGAGAGTGTAAAGATTAATGCTTTTGACTTCAATGAGATTATGATGTGATTACTATTAATATTGCTTAGAAAAGTTGATTTTATGATAATTTGATTATACTTGTATGTTTATTTGATTCAATAGGATATGTTGATATATAGTATGAATGGACATATCGAATTATTGAGGGATTGATGTGTAAGATTGATATTTTAATTATAGTTTGCTTGAAGAGAAGAAAAAGCTTAAGTATGAGGATATTTGATAGATGCATAATTGATCATAGTTATACCCCATATTTGATGTATTTTTACTTGATATCTTACACTTTTATTGTATATTTGGTACTTAATTCACTCCAGGTGTGTTTACAAAGTATAAGTGCCTTCACGAACTTAAAGGAGAAGAATTCAGAAGAAAACATAGCATAAAGCGAAGATTTGAAGCACAAAATGGATGTACAACTGTGAATTAACTTATGAACGTCTCTTAGGCCATGTCACGCATCAGACCATGCATAAATAAAATCTCTAAAATTGCAAATTTGTACGACCGTGCCATGCATTAGATGGTGCATCGGCCAAAACCTTAGAATTTAATATAAAAGACATTTTTAGAGGCAAATTGAATGAGGAGATGGACAGTAGCGTTCTGAAACTCTCAGAGGCAACTCAGGGGATGATTTTGATCCAGAGAAGTGGGAAAACATGAAGAATTCAATGAAAGATCCATTAGAATTCAATACCAAACCTTTACATCGCAAGAATGCTCAATAGAAGAAAACTAAGGAGATTTATAATGATGAACCAATCTTGTAACACCTCACTCCCGCAAGACCCGAACCCGATATCGATGGTGATATCCGAGACCGCGCCCTGCGAGGATGGTGTGCTACGCACTCAATCAAACAAAATTCGGTATTTTTTTTTCTTTTTCATAGACACACATGCGAAAGTCAAATAATCAAATAGGACATAAGCCCTTTTCAATCATACAAGGC
>JANZLD010000002.1:26731060-26752453 GCA_026413575.1 Erythroxylum carthagenense | reverse complement strand
ATAATTATTATAATTATAATTATTATTATGTAAATAAAATTATTCTGATGTGTTATAATTTTGAAATTATATATGGGTTATTGTTGTTACAGCTTATGTACTTCCTTTATGTGAGAGAAATTGTATTTTGAATTGTTTTGAAATTGTAATCTGTGTAATTAAGATGTGAGATAAATTAAATGGTACTTTTGGAAATAAAATTATAAACATGCATACAAAGTCAAGAATCACATTTATTTTAAATAATTAAAATCTATCTAAAATGATTTTTATTTTGGATAAGAGGGAGTAGTTAATAACATTATTTTTTAGTCAGGAATAAATGTGTCATATGAAATAATTGAATTCAATTATAATCTTATTGGATTGTTCCAAACAGTGTAATTGAATTCTAAATTTAATTCAAAAATTTCCAAAAAGCGTATAATTTTTCTAACCTTTATGGGCTGATAGGCCAATACCTATAATTGTTGCCCTTAAATTTGGGACGTGTGCCCTCCTTTACAATTTAGGTGTACACTGACTCGATTCCTCTTTTAAGAGAAGACCGGAAACGGGCAACAAGTTAGTGCAGGAGTATAGTACGAGGCTTGTCCTTTGGGCTGTGAAATACACTGATCGGTTGTCAGGATCAATACGTAAGTTATTTAAGTCGTAGACGAGGTTACTAAAATGCATCTTTTTGTAGTATGATTCAGGCTCCTACGAAAGCTTTGAACTTTAGACGGAGTCGTTTTATCGGTGTTAGAGCATAATCAAGCTAAATCGCTAATACGATCATTGCAATACTGTAGTATCAATGTCGGTCAAGTCTAAGAAACAGTTGTAAATTAAGAATAAAACCTGTATAAGTCAATAATTTTTATAATACTATATTAAAAGGAAATTTACAACTAGTTAGAACTTAGTGGAATCACAACATTATATTCACGATTTCACAACATAGAAATAACAAACTCATAAATGTCTATTTAACTCCTTATTTAAATGATAGCCTAATTTGATTTTACAATGTCAAGTGTAAATCTAATGCCCTCAAATTATTGTCATCATCATCAATATTAAAAAATTAATTTGAATAAAAAAATAAAAAATAATAACTTCTAAAAATAAATATTTATTGCTGTCAAATTATCCTGATCATCGTCAACACTCAATTAAAGTTTTATTAAAATACAAAATTTAAGGAAATCCGATAATATAGAACCTTATTCTTATATAATTAAGAGTTTATTTTCAGTTGACCCTGCAATATTTTATGGAAAACTTAAAATAAGCACGGAAGTGAATACATATAAAAAAATTAAAATAAATCAATAGATCAAATAGACATAAAAGCTATGAAGAATAATTAAATAAAAAATACAACACAATGAAGATAATTTCTAAAGAGAAACCCCCAACAAGAGTGATAAATATAACACAAAGTTATTAACGTACGTATTTCTAGAAATAACAATAAACATTAAGTAAAATACACACAAGAAGAGACTAGTATTAATCACAGAAAAGACTCGTATATGAAAAACTCGGCTTTATTTAATTATCTTGTGAATTTGAATATTTTAAGTGTCTGAATATTAAAATAAAAAATGAAATTGTGATTAGGCATTCATGTTGTATCCATTTTGACTTCAATATTTTACGTACTTTTAGAAAAACAAGCCATGTGTGTGTAATGTAAGGGATGCACGTCTGTAGGTTGATTAGTTTTATCAAAGTTCAAATTGTTATGAGAACCTCAGATGCAATATACAAGTGCAAGATGTTTTATGTTCGTTGAATTGTAATTGATGTAGAAATAAAAAAATTGGATAATTGAAGTAAAGAAGAACGGGTGGTTAATAGATAATGGAGTTGTGAGGGTGTGACTTGATGGTTAAGAGCGAGGCTTGACTTTGGTTAGGTCCCAGGTTCGATTTTATGCTAGCCTCTTTTGTAAAAGTCTGGGGTAGCCGAGGTTTTACCTGTAGATGAAGAACTAATTGGGCCCTCAATGCTGAGATGTACCCGCTTAGTTCGTCTGTATGGTGGTGTGTCAGTTAGGCCTTCAAAAAAGTGTGCTAGCTTGGTCTGCTTACGAAGTTTCCTCGAATAAAAAAAAAAAGGAAAATTACATAGAATAGGGGACTCCGACTCACATTTAATTGCTTTCTGTTCAATAGATTAACTAAGCAAAATGCAACTGTATGAATAATTAATGTAAATGCCTACCAATACGCTCTTATCTATTAATTGTTCAGAAGCAAATAAATATATTCTCATTATCATTTTGTTAATTAAGCAAAACTCAAGAAACTAAGAATGGATATTCACTGCTTAATTGAATATATAAGTTTAATGATCGTATAGATACATAAATATGTGTATCGAAAAGGAAAGACCGTTGGAATTAGTAGAAAGACGTGCTGGGCACGTGATACATGTGCAGCCCCTCTTGTGAGTGGAGAGGGGGCCATTATAGCCTTCCGATCTAATCAAACTTCAAGATGAAATTGCAAGGCGAGGCACATGATTTATAATGATCATACGGTTGGTATAGCCCATTCATCACGAGTAATTAATTAGATACCACTTTAGTGGGACCTCAATAACAATATTAATTATTAATTTCTTTTGCTCAGAGATGTATAATATACTTCTCTAATCCAAAAGTTATGCTTCAAATCAAAGCCTGTCACTCACTCACACCCTTACTTTTTTTCTCTTGCAAGCTATAATGATAGGATATTTGGGGAGGGGAGGGGGTGGAAGGGGTCTTTAATTAATTAGTTATTAAAAAATTAGCAAAATAATATCATTAACTGAAGTTTATTAAACTGAAAATTTTCAAAAAGTTGCATAACCTTAATAATTACTCCTTCCTATCCAAAATAAGGGTCATTTTAGAGAGATTTTTATTATTCAAAATAAATGTCGTTCATGATTTTTCATGCATGTTTATATTTTTATTTTCAAAATTACTATTTAATTTCTCTCACATCCTAATTATACAGATTATATCTTCAAGGCAATTCAATATACAATTAATAAGGGTACATCAAACATTTTACTAACTTTCTTAATAAGTGTACATCTCTCTAAAACTACACTTATTTTAAATAAGAGGGATTATTAATTATCCATCTTAAAAAGGTTCAACAAAGTTTTCCAAGCTTTGGTCAAAATACAGTTGACATAATTGCCCTTAATTACCGTTGAAGCATTTTCTAATAATCTTTGCTGGATTAGTCGTAAGTCATCATCAGATTTGAAGAAGCTATTATTATCCTTCTAATGTGAAAAAAGAATTAAGGTCTCTGCCAGCCTATAATGCACGATGTTTTGAATAAGCATGCATACTGTGTATTAAATTCAACATAAATGCCTGAACAGAACTTGGCCTAACAAGGAAACAGGCGGGATCCGTACACTCTGAGGTGCTATTAATTACTTTGTTTCCTAGGATGGATGCCTTAATTTGCAACATTTATGTTTATGGATGAGCTAATCCCATTATACGAGTAAGACTGTAGGTATTCTTCGTGTTAAGGTCAGGTTCTGACACGACAAACTAGTCGGATGGCTAGAAAAGAAAACATGAGCACTAGAGTTTTACATGTTTAAGAACAAATAATGTGAATTTGTTTTCTTTGAGGTTGAGGTAAGAATTTGTTGAAAGGAAAAGGACAACTTGGTAAGCAAAGTGTGGGCTTGGGCAAAGCTAGATTTGGAGTTTGGGAGTTCCCTCCAACGGAGTTGACTCTCTCTCTCTCTCTCTCCACTTTCTCTGCTCACTTTTGCTAGGTTGAGTTTTCATTATGTACTAAACTTTGTTGTTTCCTATTACCTACCTAGATTTAAATGCCCACTTTTTTTCATTTCATTTTTTGCTTTTCCTTTACTGTTCTCTCTCTCTCTCTCTCTGTTTTCCTCCATTGCAAACCAAGCTTCCTTTCCAACTTTCAAAGAGGTCCCTCTTTCTCCTTTCCTTTCCACACACATACAATACCTACCAACTATTGCAGCCCATGTTTGCTTTCTGTTTCCCCCAAGATCACCCTTCTCTCTCTATCTCTCACTTGCTCTGTAGCTTTCATAGCACATTTGGCTTGAAAGATTAGATTTTGTCTGGCTTTTCTTTGGCATTTCCTTTTATCCTTCACTGCTCATCTTTTGGCCCACTAAAGTCTATAACTTGTGCTTGTAAACTACTCCTCTGTGAAACCGTGCCTTTTGGGGTGTGTGTGTGTGCGTCCCTGGTTTTTGGTGCGTTTGTGTTATTTCAGGGCTACGCTGGCTTATCTATGCTCATAGACTCTTTCTTGCTTCAAGAAAGAGAAGTCCTTTCTTTGCTCTTGTGGCTTCTCAAGGTAGAAGATCAAGGGGGCTAAGCTTAGGCCCTCAGATCACCGTAAAGGTAAACGCTTTCCTTCTCATTTCCTTTTTCTTTTCGTTTTTTTCTTTTTTTTTACTTCATGGATTTTAAGTTTTCACGGCTCTCTATCTGCCTCTTACTTGGATCATAAGTGATGCTTTGTTTTAAAACTTTGCCTGAGAACTTATTCCCTTTCCTCGTATTTAAAGGGATTCGTGGTTTGAACAGTTGCAACCCACGGTGTATTCGTTTTCTAGTTTAACTCTATATTTAGTCTTGATGTTTCGGATTAAAGAACCAATCGTGTAAATGAGTCTGAGTCACTATTAATCAGCTAAGCATGGCAATTTATCTGTTCGGAAAACAAAGAGAGGTACTTTTCTGCTCTATGTTAGATGTCGACCATAGCTACATGGAACAATTCAATTGAACATCTTTTTATGTCATCTGGTCTTCGCACATTTTCTTTCCTTTTCTGGCCAGCCACTTCTAAAGTTTCTTTAGCTAAGCTAAGCATGTAGTTTTATGTATTTGAAATTAATGAATGTTGTTTTCCCATTGAAAATCGAGTAATAAATTAGAAAGAAAAATCCTTTAATTGATTGTTTTATGGGCTATCATCCGTAATTAATGTATTAAAGCAGTAACATTTGTTGGGACCTAGAAAATTTCATTACATTTAATATCAGTTTTGGCTCTTGTAGTGTTCAGAGAAGATTTCTGTATTCAGGTGGGTGTCATTCTTTTGGTGCGTGGAGTCAAATATCCTCTTAAGATATTAGTTTTTGGAGCATAAGAGATGTCTACTGATAATCTGAATGCTGAATTGTCAAAGAAGACATCCCTTTTGGGTTTAAAACTCTGGGTTCTGATCGGAATTTCTGTGGGAGCGTTTATAGTTTTGATTCTTTGTGTTCTATCTGTCTGGGTTACATTTAGGAGGAAAGCTAGAAAACCTGCAGACAAGTTTGCCCTTTCCCAAATACCAAACATATCGAAAGATATTAGAGTCGACAAGGTTGGAGTTCAAAATTTCAATGATCAACCAGAAAATTTATTTCTGAATGTTCGTGATGAGTCAAGTGATAAAAATTCAGAGAAGATGCTAGTGCATTTGGGAATGAGCAAATCAAGTGATCCTGATAACATCAGCCAATGTAGCTCTATTTTTCATCACGAAAGAGCTTGTAGTTCACAGTCAGGGGAAGAAGGAAGCTCTGGGGCTGCACGAAAACAGTCTTCGCTTTCATACGCAGGGATTGTCACAGCCTCCCCTTTAATTGGCTTGCCAGAGTTTTCGCACCTTGGATGGGGCCACTGGTTCACTCTCAGGGATCTTGACTTTGCAACAAATCATTTTGCAACAGAGAATGTACTTGGTGAGGGTGGTTATGGGGTTGTGTACAAGGGTAAACTAATTAATGGAACTGAGGTTGCTGTGAAGAAGCTTCTTAACAATCTGTAAGCTTACACTGAAATTGATATCCATTTTGATGCTGTGGCAATACCTATATAACAGTTCATCACGGTTCAATTTTTCAGGGGGCAGGCCGAGAAGGAATTTAGAGTTGAAGTGGAGGCAATTGGTCATGTTCGGCACAAGAATCTTGTGCGGCTCCTTGGTTATTGTATTGAAGGAGTTCATAGGTATAATTAATTTGAGTGCATCGGTTTATTATTTTCATGCTATGTTCTCTGACGTTTGCTGATATCCTGCTATTTGCAGAACTTCTAATTATGTATACATTATTTCTTACAACACCAAATCTTTGTATCCCGTGGTACAACGGTATTCGTCATTTGGAAGCACACATTTTCACTTAAATTTTTGTGGTGCAGGATGCTGGTGTACGAATATGTAAATAATGGAAACTTAGAACAATGGCTTCATGGGGCAATGGGGCATTGTGGTACCTTTACTTGGGAGGCTCGCATGAAGGTTCTTCTTGGCACTGCTAGGGCGTAAGCTCACACCTTTTTTGACTTGGCTTTATGCACTATAAAGACCCCAGCGTTTACTATTGTATTGAATTTCAAGTTTGATTGCATGTTGAGCAACTTTTTAAGTTTGGGACCACTTTTGATCCATTTATTGTTCACCATGCCGTATGAAAACTCAACTAAGCCATAGCCGTGAACCTGTTCAGGCTGGCTGCTGGCATTTTTATAAGCTTCAACATATCATGCTCTGCATTTTCCTTTGCTTTCTGGATCTATGTTCTTCTCCAAACTTGCTCAGGACTATGTTTGATGCTAGATATTGAATTGGAATTTTATTTTCTTGTTCTTCCTTAAATTTGATCGTAGGCTTGCTTATCTGCATGAAGCAATTGAACCAAAGGTTGTTCACCGAGACATTAAATCAAGCAATATCCTGATAGATGGTGAATTTAATGCAAAGGTTTCTGATTTTGGGCTGGCCAAGCTTCTTGGTACAGGGGAGAGTCACATCACAACTAGAGTTATGGGTACATTTGGGTAGGCTTTGATTTTCATTTCCCTTTGCTAATGCTTTTTGAATCTATACAAGTGTCTCCTTACTTAGACAAGTTTCTGTTTTGCTAACCAGTTATGTAGCGCCAGAATATGCCAATACTGGCTTGTTAAATGAGAAGAGTGACATTTACAGCTTTGGTGTCCTGCTGCTTGAAGCTTTAACTGGAAGGGATCCTGTGGACTATGGCCGGCCTGCTAATGAGGTATGGCATATATAGTTTGTTATAAGGATTTGAACATGGAGTGGTTTCTATCCTTAATCTAGAAATCCTTTCCTCACTCTTGTTCTCTCACATCCAGCTTTTAGATAGATTTGTAAGAATATTTCCTGAGCACGCTGTATTTACATGGCAGGTCAATCTTGTTGAGTGGTTAAAGATGATGGTCGGGATGAGAAGAGCAGAGGAAGTTGTGGATCCAAATCTTGAAGTGAAACCAGCTACTCGTGCTTTAAAACGTGCTCTATTGGTTGCACTCAAGTGTGTGGATCCTGATGCTGAGAAGAGGCCTAAAATGAGTCAGGTTGTACGCATGCTTGAGGCTGACGAATACCCATTTCGTGAGGTCTGGTCGTTACATCTTGATTTTATCGCCTTTTGACATGTTAAGTGGCTGTTTCCTTATAACAATGGTCATACTTGCACGAAGTTAGCATTTCTTGGACTGAGTAATATTTTGGGTGATCATATCATATTTAACAGAGTTATGCTAGGTTACAGATTTAGATCTGGTGTGTACACCATGAGAGCTATTAGGGAATTTCCATTTTCGAATTTGTATCTAGTCATTTAATTGGTTTCATAACTATATGCATAGGATCCGTGTTGCTCTGTACATTGCGGCTGCAGGCCTGTGACAAGATCCTCAAAATAGTGTTTGTCTTAGCCTTCTAAGAGACTTTTTCCTCTTTTTTTTTTTTTTTGGTCCTGTTTGTTGTTTTGAGATCTGATAAGCTTCACATTCTGGTGCAACTGTAATGCTTCCATCCTAAAAAGCTGCACTTTTCTTACTTAATTTTGTGTCAAAAGCTTTATGAACCTACGCTTGAATTTCTGCTCAAAACAGTCAAAAATAAAACAAGAGGTGCAAATCATTTATAGATTGCTGAATCATATTAGTTTACATTAGAAATTTTATATATGTTTCAGGATCGTAGGAACAGAAAGAGTCGTACAGCAAGCATGGAAATCGAATCGATGAAGGAGTCTACAGAAATGGAGAATAATGTGGCGGATATGAAGAGCAATGTATCTGAGACAACTCATGGACAGGACTAACAAATACGAGTCGGTAGAAAAATTTGGTTTCTGACCGGTGATACGAGACCCGCATTAACTCATGGTCTCGTGAACCTAGAACATAAGTGAATCAAAGGTATCTTATATATTGGACTGCAAGTCTTGGCCTAGCTCGGTGTTGATACTGCCTTTTTGGAGGGATCCATGAAGGCTTCCGAAGGAGTGCCCAAAATTTCCGAAAATGGGAGAAAAGTGAGGTTCTTAATGTACAGTTGTTTGTTGAGCTTTAATGTACTCCCATAATCATTCTTGGAATGGTGAATTTATTTATTTTGACTCCTTGAAATGATCTTCCGGTCTTAAAGTTAAGGCAGTTTTTGATTTTCTTTTACATCACAAACTCTCGCCATTTGATTGATTGAATGCTTCATCTTCATATGCTTTTGTGTCGCAGGCGTTGATCATTTTCCTTTTATATTAGCTTGAATGCCCCTATTTTATTATTTCCTTCACCTTGCATGCATTTGCATAGGAGCATTCTCGTCTATGAGTACTACAATGAAAAGTTAAATTTGAATGCGTTTAACCGGCTAAACGAACAAGAATACCTGTTCAGCATGATGGCGTCCAAAGATGAGGTGTTCTGCTTAATCAAAGGTATTAGTGCAATGTTACCCCGAGGCAAGATGAAAGCATCCAAACTCTGTGCTTGCTAATTAAGAAGGGCGTTTTCTTTGTTACTCTGCTTGTGAGGCAGTATCCAACCCTGTTTTTATTTGTCATTCTGGATTGACCAGCTAAAAATGAAGATCAGAGCTTAAAAGCAGACCATTCCTTCCAGCAGGCAGCAGGCAGCAGGCAGCAGCAGCTAATGTTGAGCAACCCAGTCAAAGTTTTCAATCAATTATAGGGGTATGGACTATTCTTGTCACCATCGGAAGAAGATTCAGTACCTTGAAATGCAGATTGATTCCACTTTTTCACATTATAGCAATAAGAAAATATTGTGTTCATATCGGTTGGTGTCAGCGAAAAGTTGTTTCTTTTGGCTCCACTCATGCATCTCTCTTACCGTTTCCACTTTGTTGGGACAAGTTGGCCACAAAGTTTGAACTAGAAGCGGCTCCATGTTTTTGACATTTTTTTTTTCCACTACGTACATGTACATGCCGTAAATTAGCATCCACTTATTGCTGTGTTCTTCACCTGCTGTAATTTATCTATCTTTCCGTTCTTTTGTCGGTATTCAAACAGCATCAAGCATCACGCCTTTATTTCACTGTTTACAAGTTTCACGCTGGCCACTTGTATTCCTGTGTTCCACAGCAGCGTAGCCCATTTGTCCAAGTTGTATGTCTCATTCACGTAAGTGAGATGTGGCTTCACGTGGGGATCTGAAGGTTTAGTTAGAACAATTTGTAATCTCTCTCACCAAATGATTTCATCTTATTTATAACTTGCCTATGATTCATGAGGATTAGTAGATGTTAGAGTAGTAAATATTTGAAACATTATCTTTCAAAAAAAGTATTTTAAGCATTGAACATCCATGTAAAAGGTAAAAATATAATGTTATTAACCTGTTAATCTACACAAAAGCTTTAAAACAGTTTATATTAATCGAGTTTAAGACAAGTTTGCGATCAAGTGTTATTATCTTTCTGAATTCTAGGCAAAACCATTAGACGTAGACGAAGAATAAACTTTCATTTAACCTTTTGGTTTAATAGATTCATCATTTTCAAAGAGAGAACTAAAGTATGGAGTAAATTAGTATTACGCAGAGTCTAAATCATAGGTATTCTGACGTGCTACATGGAGATAGCTTCTTGGCAGTGCAAGTGACAATATATATGCATGTTTGTAAAAAATATAGGTATCTCAAATCTTCGTCTGCCCTTTGGTTGGCATGTTACAATATTTAATATGACCTACTAATATTTGAGTAATGATCATATTTATTATTAGGGCCATGCGACTAAGTTTATATTGAAGTTATATATATATTTATAAACATATACAAGTGTAATTAAGCTCACCTTTTTTTGTGGCTTTTGAAATGATTATTCCACAATATTATTTTGTGAGAGGGTAATATTGAGATACTCTAAAATTTTCTACATCTTTGTTGTGCTCACGAGTCTTTTGCGGATTATTGTACTCTCTTTTTATTGTAGTAAACTTTTGACTAGCTCGTCATTACTGTAATTTTTCCTTCACACTGAGAGTTTTTCACATGAATTTGGTGTGTCTTTGATTATTGTTTTTGCTCTTTACTTCTCTTATTTTTTTTAATTGAATTGATCTTAATATTTCACCTATGTACTAAAATCTTAACAAGAGGTTCTCAAATTTTTACTACCCATTAAAAATCCTTACAAGTGGTATTAAAGCATTCTATTCTATTGAGAATTTTAAATGTCGATCATCACGAAGTTTGATGGGACAATCAACTTTTCCATATTAAGAATTAGATGGAGGACGTTTGACCTATAATAGATTGAAAAGAGCTTTGGAAGGAAAATCTAAGAAGCTAGGCACCATGATTGATGAATAATGGAAGGAGTTAGATGAAAAGGTGTTCTTTGCCATACAACTTTGCTTGTCCAAGGATGTTCTATGTGAAGTGGTTAATGAAACAACCATTGTGGGCTTGTGGTTAAAATTGGAGTCTTTCTATATGACCAATAACTTTTCAAACAAGCTTTGTCTCAAGACGCCTTTATATGCAATATGTATGGTTGAAGGTACTCCTATCCAATCTCATCATAACTAGTTTAATTCTATTATCATGGACTTAGGAAATATTGATGTGAAAGTTGAAGACAAGGACAAAACTATTTTGTTGGTAGCCTTACTCCCTTGTTCTTATAAACACTTCAAAGAAATCATGTTATATAGAACTCATGATACCTTATCTTTTGAAGATGCCAAATCTAACTTACTATCGAAGGAAACATTTGATCTTGAACTTTGTTCTGAGGATAAAGTTGAGGGTTTGGCTATGAGAGGGAGATCCCAAGACAAGGTCTTGAACTCTGTTCTGAGGATAAAGTTGAGGGTTTGGCTATGAGAGGGAGATCCCAAGACAAGGGTAGTAATAGTAATTCAAAGAAATTTAGGTCCAAATTGAAAGGATGTAAATTCAACAAAAATAGTAATTGTAAGAAGTTTGGACATGAAATTTCTAGATGTTACAAGTTGAAAAATAAGTAAGAGAATGAGGTGAAAAAGAAATAACCTTAAAAATCCACTGAAGCTAGTGTTGCTAAGATTAATTATAAAGGCGATGTTCTGTTATCTATTACTTCTATTGATAAGAAGAGTAAAACATGATGGATTTTTGACTTGGGATGCACTTTTCATAAGTGTCCTTATAGGGTCTGATTTGTCACTTTTGAACTTGTTAATAATGGTGTTGTTTTGATAAGTAATGATGTCCAGTATAAAGTAAGTGACATTAGTAGTATTTATATGAAGACTTATGATAGTGTTGTCAGGACTCATCCAATGCCCATTATGTTCCTGACTGGAAATAGAACTTGATTTTTTTAGGCACCTTAGAATCTGTTGGGTACAAGTACACGACTGAAGGTGGAGTTCTTAAAGTTTTGAAAGGTTCTCTTTTTGATTTTAAAGTTAACCATTTTGGTAGTCTTTATGTCTTGCAAGGTTCAACAATGATAGGGTTTTTAGTTGTTTCCTCACCTATGCCTAATTCTAATGTCACCAAATTATAACATGTGCACTTAGGCCATATGAGCAAGAAAGACATGACAATTTTAAGCAAAAAAGGTCTTTTTGGAGATCAAGGCATTGATAAGTTGGAGTTTTATAAAAATTGTGTTTTTGGGAAGGAAAAAAGAGTTATTTTCTATACTGCAACTCATTGTACCAAATATATTCTTGAGTACTTATATTATGATTTATGGGGACGTTTAAAAGTTCTTTATTGTGGAGGAAAAAGACATTTATGTCTATTATTGATGATTTTTCTTGTAAAGTTTGGGTTTATTTTTTGAGGCATAAAGAGTGAATCCCTCTATGTATTTAAAAGATGGAAAAATCTTGTTGAAAACTAAACTACTAAAAAGGTTAAAAAGTTTATCGCAAACAATGAGTTAGAGTTTTATGACGTTGACTTCACTAAATTTTGCACACATTATGGTATAGCCAAATATAAGACACTTATAACCTCAAAAGAACGGTGTTGCAAAATAGATGAACACAACTCTTCTAAAGAGGGCGCGTTGTATGCTCTCTAATGCTAGTTTGTAGCATTGATATGATTTTTTGGTTAAGGCAGTCATTACTGCTTGTTATTTGAACAATTGATCTCTACACTATTCTTTTGACTCTAGAATCGTAGAACAAGTATGGTCATGCAATCCTGTTGACTATCCTACTTTGAGAATTTTTAGATGTCCTGCATATGCATATGTTAATGATGGTAAGCTTGCATCTAAAGCTAAAAGTGCATATTTCTTAGTTCTTCATCCAAGTCTAAGGTATACTATTTATGGTGTTTTGATTCTGAATCTCAAAAAATCATTCTTAATAGGGATGTGACTTTGGATGTGACTTTTCATGAGGATGCTTTACTTTCTCCTAAATAGATTCTACTATTTCTTATTCTACTGGTATACGTGATTTGAAAAGTACTAGAAAAAAGGTGGAGTTGTCCACCAAGTGTCTAAAACATATTGATGGTTCTAGTAAAATGGATCTTGTTGAGACACAATTCTATTGCTCGTGATAGACTGAGTAGACAAATTAGAAAGCCTACAAAATATACTAACAATGATGATGATTTGGTTGCTTATATATTGTTAGTTGCACAAGATGTTGTTGAAGTTATAAAATCTTCTTATTATTATAAAGTCATTTCTTATGCTCATTCTTTTAAATGGTTAGCAGTGATGAATGAAGAAATTAAGAGTCTTCATCAAAACAGTACATGGGATTTAGTCGAGCTTCTAAAGGGTAAACAAGCTTTGAATTATAAGCAGATCTACAAAAAGAAGGATGGTATTCTTGGGATTGAAGATGCAAGGTGGGAGATAAACTTGGTAGTCAAAAGTTTTGAACAAAGAAAAAGTATTAACTTTAATGAAATCTTTTCCCTAATTGTATGTCATAACTTTATTCATTTGCTACTTGCATTTGTTTCTCTTTTCAATTTATAACTTGAACAACTTGATGTAAAAACTCCTTTCCTTTATGAGGAGCTTAAAAAAGAACTCTAGATGAAGTAGCCTAAGGGAATTGTAGTTCTAGTAAGAAGAAACATTTTTGTCACTTGCGTAAGTCTCTTTATAGTCTTAAGCAAGTTCCTAGATCGTGGCATAATAAATTTGATAGTTTTATGTTGGATCGCCTATGGCCCTGGTATTCACAATACGTAAGGGAATGGACCATACTATACAACAAGAAGTAGATAAATAACCGAAAATTATAACATGTACGAAATTATCTCTTGACACAGATTGGTATTTGTTTCTTTTCATATTTGTAGATGCTGCAGTGCTCGAACGTCCTCTACCGGTATCCACATGAGGATGAACGATCCGAGCAGCAGCTAATGGATGTTAGCATGTTCTAAAACCCTTTTGAACGCCACACAATATTTCTGTCGGAAGAAGAACGAAGGTGGCTAGGGTTTTCGTCTCTCATCTAATGAGACATAAGTTTCTCTATTTATAGAGAAACTCGAATTCCTATTCATATTAGGAATAAGAACATCATAATCCTAAACCCATTAGAATTATTGAAGCCCAATAAGTTTTGACCCATATTATATCTCATATAATAAAAGCCCGACAATTTATTTCAATCTAGCCAAATAAATATATTCACACATATTTATTCAATGCCTAATAAATTAGGCCCAAGAGAGTAAGCTCAGATTACATCACTCTTTGTGTGCGACCCTGTAGGCTCATTTGATGTTAGCAATGAGCTTGATCACACTTTAAGGAGCATAAGTTGTAAGCGGCCTTTAGCAAGACATTATGACTACCCAAATCAAATGAGGATTGGTAATCTAATTTAACCTGTAACCATGGTTACAAACTCAATCCCTTTGTAACACGATATTAAGATTAATCACAAGGCGTGGTATATGTCAACCTTTGATTAATCATAGTTTCTTGATCCCTAAGTTGACTGATTATAACAAATAACATTGATGACTCCTCATCAATTCATTTGAACATGGCCATGCATTTCTTCAATCATACTTGTCAAGAGGCCCAACTGATATCTCTCTCATTTAAAAAAGATACAAATCTCATCTACGTCATTCACATCCCTCCGCATGATTTATTTAATGTTCAACATAAGACTACTAGTTATCTGGTTAAAGATAAATTAGTCTAATGTCAAAACACTGAATTCTTCATGTAGGGAACCTGATCACTTCAGGTCAGAGGACTAAAGTCAAACCATATTAAGAATCACTAATGACATGAAATCATGTAGTATTCTCTCTGTAGATCGGTCCAATATATGTTCTCTAACATTTATCTATGTTTCTGATTTGATAACTCATATCCATGATCAGAAAAAACATGATTATCAATCAGAACACATACTAGCCTTAATTCATTATTGTTCCACCAATAATGATCGACCAGGGACACTTTAGAATAGTATTATAAAGCTTATGGTTTTACTATCAAGTCACATAGTTGATGACATAAGCCTAATACTATTCATGGAACGTAAATCACATTACATAAACCATATACATGCATATATAAAAGAATACCTCATAATATATTATTAATAAGTCATAATATTAGTACAAAAGTCACATATGTCCATTGGCCTAGGGCACACTACTAACATTTTATACTTAGGCAATGCTTTTTTAGAAACTAATTTGATAGTGTGTTTATTTCAAATAATATGGAGATAGGTCCTTTATGTGTTTGTTCTTATATGTTGATATTATACTTATTGCATCCTACAGTAATTCTTTGATCAACAACTTGAACACTCAACTTAACTAGGATTTTGATATAAAAGTCTTTGATGTAGTTAAGAAGATACTTGGGATAGAAATTAATTGGGATCGTAAAATGAGAAAATCATTTCTTTCCCAAAAGAATATATTAATAGGGTGCTTAAAAGGTTTAACATGCCTCTTGCTACACACTTCAAACTACTTTATGATTTATTGCCAACAATGGAGGAAGAAATAGAATGCATGTCTACCATTCTTTATTCTGGTGCTATTGGAAGTTTATTGTATGCAATGGTGTGCGTTACACTTGATTAGCATATGTTGTGACCATAGTAAGTTGGTATATCTACAATCCTGGTAAGGAAGGGTACTTCTAATTTGATTTTGTTGTTTGATGGTCACAAGACTACATCTAATGAAATAATTGGTTTCATGGATGTTGATGATATTCGTGATCTTGATAGACATAGGTCCTTTTCTAGTTATCTTTTCACTCTTGGTTGTGGTGCTATTAGTTGAAGCAGAGTATGTTGTAGTCATTGTGGGTGTGAAAGAGGCTATTTGATTGTGGGGTCTTATCGTGGAGCTTAGTGTTGCATAAGGAGTTGTGTATTTTGATAGTCAAAGTGATATACTCTTGACCGAGAATGACATGTGTATTATAAGATTAAGCATATTGATGTCTAATGTCACTTTATTAAAGAAACTATTGCCAGAGGGGAAGTTTTAGTAAAGAAGATTAATACTTTAAATAATCTTGCAAATATGCTCAGCAAACCTCTTCCTATTACCAAGTTTCAACATTGTTTGGACTTGGTTGGAGTTCATAACATTTAGTTGCCCTCTGAGGCTTATGGTGATGGCGAATTTTATCGAATTTGATTGAAGGTAGAGATTTTTTAGAATATAAGTGTCTAAAATTTTCCTCTACCCTTAATTTTGGTTATCATGTCGCAATATTTAATATGGTCCAATAATGTTTGAGTAATGACTATATTTGTTGTTATAGGCACACGACTAGGTTTATTTTGAGGCTATATATATACCTTTTTTTTTGAAGCTTTTAGGATTATTATTCCACATTATTTTGTGAGAAGGTAGTATTAAGTGATTGTAAAAATCTCTATATTTTCATTATGCCCGCGATTCTTTTAGGGATCTTGTTATTTTCTTTTCAATATAGAGGACCTCTCGTGTTGTGATTTTCTATCACACCTAGCATTTTCCTTGTAAATTTGATATCTTTGATTATTGTTTTCACTTTTCACTTCCCTTTTTTTTTCTCAACTGAAATGATCTTGGTGTTTTTCTTGTGCACTAAGATCTTAACAAGAGGTTTTTGAGTTTTCCTTAGATGCTAAAAATCCTTACAATGTTATCGACACTAGTTCTCCATTTGTATCCTGATTTTTGGTTTTTTTTTGATACAAAGGAAAAGAAACCCAAAGTACTTCCTAACTAGCGCAGCGATCTATGGTACAAAATTCCATGTTGATCCTAGTGAATATGCATCATGACTAGAGTCGGTGGCTCTTGAAGAATTTGGAGTCCTGGACTGGAGAGTGTGGCAAGAGAGGCCAGACTATCTACACATTGGTTTCCTTCTCGATACACGTGTTGAATCTTAACCTCCCACGCACGATGGAGAAAGTCTCAGATATCTGTTACCAAGAAAAAATACTTAGTCGATAGTATATACGAAGAGGAGAGAATATTAATCACTTCTAACGAATCAACTTTGATGATCACTCGTCAATAACCAAGCGTCTAGGTTAGATGAAGTTTTGAGTAAACTCTCCAAAATTCGGCAACCATCGGCGAGGCTCTTTCGAGATAGTGGAGAAATCATCCACACCACTATCCATAGCAATCCCTAATGCCACTGAAATCTGGTATTGCTTTTTCCTTTTTTAATTCTGCTGACTGAAAGCCGATTTCATGCGTGGATGAAGAAAGAAGTAGTTGGAACTCACTATGTGTATTTAGTTTGACTCAGTCAGTCGCATGTTACTCAAAAACACACTGAACTTGAGTATGTAACCTTGGAACTTTGTAGCAAGTACTGATAAAAAGTCCACCGTCTGCAGTGCTTTTCTCAAGCTCGAGGCATTACTATATAGCAAAACATGCACCTCCAATATATATATATACACACACACACATATATATAAATATAAGCCTTCATCTGCAAAGACTTTGTCCAATGTCAATTGCTCATTTTGTCAACACGGATTCTGAAGACACCATGGAAAGAAAACATGCAGGCTTCGTGGTTTTATTTTTGTAAATTAAGAAAGGATGTTCTGCTTGACAAGCTAACAAGAGAATCTTCCTGTTTGAAAGTTGACGAATTTCTTTGCAGTTGCAATTATAAAATTCTAGTTGGCGAGCCAGCATCTCGAGGATTTCTCTCAAATATTAATGTTAGCTCGATAGTTGAGGTCCATGATAATGTCGTGTCACGAGTACAGATTGGTCTGTATTTATAATATTTTGCGTAAATGTTTGAATCATTCCGTGGGGTTTCACACATGATTTTGACTTTAAGCTCGATTCAAGTACTTAATTTATTCCACGATGTATGGGTTACTGATTTTAAAGACGGTTTACTAAGTTATATGAACAATTATGCTGGTTCTTTGACCCCCCCTCTTGATGCGTATCACAAAATTTAATCCTTATTTTTCAAGTGAAATATATTACAATAGCGCAACAAGACAAAGATGCTGTTCTTACCTGCCTTTTTTTACACTATCTATCAACTTTCCCAGACATTAAACTTGTATTATAGATACTAGACCGCAATATAAACTAATAGAACATATGCACAATGAGGAAGTTAGACTTAGGAATCGGTGTTTCTATTTTTCTCCATCTTTTCTTTATTGTAATCGAAGACTTGGGCATCGGTATTTCTGATTAGGTTTAAATAATGTTTTAGTCAGAAGTTGCATGTCAATTTGTAGCCGTACAAAGGTTACGAAAAGAGCTTAAAGACAACTCTAGTCTCTAGATGGACGCTTGACGTCTGTTTACATCTTTATACATATATACATTGACCAACTTAAACTACATTTGACATGAACAAGGCTACGGAGATTTCCAAGCAACAAACTGCGGGCTCTGACGTGTTTTAGTTCGATTTTCAAGAGCAAACACCATCGATTGTTTTGTATTGCAGCCTCTTGATATATGACAATATCTGAAAAGTAGGAAATTGATTAACCACGGATGTATTGATAGTATATATATATTTAGTAGGATTCTAAACTTTTTAACCACACAAACATGAGATTCAGATGTTAGATTTGTATAATTAACATGCGGATATACTTCTCAAGAATTAAACGTTAGACGTGAAATTTGTTGAATTTAGTCCAGCCATTTATTAAGTTTATAAAGGTTTTTGAACAAGAATAATGGATCTTATATTATGTGCCATAAGAAATCAGTTTTCTTAATGTTATAAATAAAGGATATGATCGGATTTGTTCTAACATTAAGAAATCATTTCAACCGTAGGTTTTGGTTTTGATCTAATAAATAGTAGCTTGGAAATCTCAGAAATAAAAAGAGAAAGAAAAGTAATTTCAAACACAAAACCACTGATTGCATCGATCTCCAGGAATTGCTGAATAATACACTGGGAATAGAAAGGTATCCAAATTGTACATTTTACACATATAAAGTAGAACAGCCCATTAAAAACTTTCCCTTCTTGAGTATTGCGGCCACCATACTTATTGAACTGTGCTCACTCAACAAGGACATGATTCTTTGTAGTACTCTCCCATCAGCACCGTCTCTTCTAATTAAAACCCCACTTCCAGTTTCTGCACTGTCAACCAAACTGCCATTCCTTAAAGGGAAACACTTTCATTAGCTTTACGATAGAGTTATGTGATGAGTAAAGGGTTTCACAGGATCAAGCAGAAGAAGAATACATATATGATATATGTATATGAAGTTGTGTCAATAATGATCAATTAAGTCATCATCAAAATGCATTAAATGCATCCCCATATTGCTATCAGCTCACCGGTTCACCCATAAAAATCTCGAGTACATTATGTTAACTACATGAATAAGCATAGAGACTGATAATAAGGTGGTGAGGTGAGAATTCATGGCTCCTGCTTGTGGAAGAAGGAGGGAACTACATCTTGCAACAAGCCATGATCAGGAACATGGAGGTGCTGCTGTTGCTGAAGAGCACTGAGGTTTTGGTAGAGTATGGAACTAGGGTCACCTTGGCCATTTGGTGGAAGCAAACGAGACAAGAGCTCTTGTTGGAAGGTTGATCCCATTGACGTTGACGCTAGAAGTGAAGGTGACAGCATTCCGGCGGCACTGCCTCGAAGCGTTGCTGGACAGTGATGGTTGTGTTGCCCTTCATATGTTGTGATTACAGTTGTTGGGTCTTGGAATGATCTTTCAACCCGTTTTTTGACAATGCATTTTTGACTGGTGCATCTGTAATAACTTCTGTAGTTGATCGAAAAGTAATCAGGAAAAATAGAGTTAAAATGGTAAAAGTTTCAAATTCTTATACATTTTGCATGATATTAGAAGTTCAGTTTTCTGTACAAATTCAATGTGAACCATACATGAATGATTTAGAGACTGAAAACATAGTATTAAGCATAAGATGAATGCAATTAGGGTTCCAAAAGAAAGCGTAAATGCTGGTCTAACTAGAACAAGAAGAGTTCAAAAACAACAATAACAAAGAGAGAAAAGAAACCAGAACTAGCTAGGGCCTAGGAGTGCCCTTATAGTGCATGCAATGGAAGTTTGCACCAGTATTAGATTTGAAACACCACCCTCATAAGAATAAGGCTAACGCTTTTTCCTTTCACTCTTTTCTTGTTTGTTCGTAAATTAAGATGATAAGTGCATCTCTTCGTCAAAGTTTGGAGCTAAATCTGATAGAAAACTACCTAGGAATCTATGACACACAAGACAAAGAAGTCTAGATCAAAAGTCTGATAGTTATGAAGACGAGGAAAATACGATTTGGCTATAGTATTCTTTGTGCTGTGTTGTGTGCACCCTCAATATGACAATGGAGTAAACTCAAACCTTGGATAAGGGCTGTTCTTCACTGCCTTTTGTCCATACTTCCTCCATCTGTATCCGTCCTCAAGGTGATCAATCTCACTTTTGGTCAAGAAAGCAAATCGTGGCTCCCTTTGCTTTTTCTCCTTTTTTGTCTTGTTGGTCATGCTAAATTGAAGGAGAAAGTCAAAGTGAAAAAGTACAGTCGCATTAATATGTGAACCAAATTTCTTCTTAAATAGATGCAAGAATAAGCACTATATACTTAGGGTTTGCAGTCTATTATTTAATTACTAGTTTAATGACCAAACTTCAAACATAAACATCCTATCAATTCTAGGTTTATATAAGACTGATTTAAAGATAAATCATCAGTTTGTCTTTTTGCAACAAAGAGGGCTTGCGAGTGTTGGTTTTTTCATCAACAAATTTTGGAAGAATAAGCAAGGAAATTTCCAATTAGTAAAATTCAAACCGGTTCTTGATCAGAAAACTTTGGCAGTCTGCATAAGAAATTAATCAATACAATGGCATGAAATCTCTATCCATCTTCAGAGGAAAGCATTAACAGGAGATGTTTGTGTTCTTTTACCTTTTTACACACACACACATATATATACAGAAACTATGGTAATTAAAAGGGAATCAAAGAACCTACACTTTCTTTGACTTTTCATCCGCATCTTCACACTGATCTTTCTGCTGCTTGTCTTTCTTCCCGATCTTCGCGGCACCTTCTTCGTTTGGTGCATCATTAGAGGAAGAAGATACGGAGGAGTTTGGAGTGGATGGATTGTTACTATTTTCATTAGCCATCCCAGCTCCAGCTTCTCCAGAGCCAACAAGATCAGCACTTTTGCTTGTAGGGTAGTCTTCTATGGGGCTAATAACCTCGGAAGAGGAGCAAGACATGTCAAAGGCTCTTGATAAGGAAGTATAATCCATGGAACCATGTAAGCAGTCAGTGAAGCTCAAAAAGGAAGGATCAAAACCTTGCAAGCTGTGAGTTGGGATTGGGTGATTGTTGTAAAAAGAAGAATTGTCACTGAAGAAAGGGAAGAGTGAGCTCCTGGTGGTTGTTCCATGTTGCTGGTTGTTGGGAAAAGGATCATATTGGTAATTTGTACGATCCTCCTTTTCATTTGACATAGAAGAGGTTGTCGAAGAAGAAAAAAGATAGAGAAGGAAGGGGAATGAAACCAGAGGAGAGTAAAAGGTAAGGCAAAAGGAGTGCAAAAAGAGTTATTGGGAGGAGGGGAAGTTTTAGTTAAGGTGTT
>JANZLD010000002.1:26713526-26727090 GCA_026413575.1 Erythroxylum carthagenense | reverse complement strand
ATTACGCTTCCATGTATATACTGAGATCGGTGCATCCGTTTTCTTTTCTGTTTCCACAGCTGCAATGAACAGCACCGTCCGTTTTCTTTTTCGTTTCCACAGCTGCAATGAACCGCATCGGTGAAGGAGAATTTGTGCATGGTTAAGAGAGAGTAATTAAACAGGAGTCTTATCTAGAAAGAATATATTTGCGTTGCGATCTATCTTAATTTCTTGATCTTATACATTTTTTAAGCCAGCAGTCATAGAGTTATCGACTTAAGACGTAATGGAACATGTCTCTATTTGGTCTAGGCCGCAAAATGAGAAAGAAACCTATCTGAACAATGATGAACTGTTAGATTTAGCCTACCCTATCCTATTATAATATGAAATAAAGTCAATATACTACGTAGGGCAAGTTGAAGTATCATTGAGTGAGAACAATTTCTAATGATTAATAAATAAACATTTTTAATTTAATATGTATAAATTAGTTTTGCCAATCTGACAAGGGCTAAGAGTATTCAATGTTTGCTAGTGGTTATAATTTCCTAATCACAGTTTAAAATTTGAATATTATACAATATTATTTTGAATTCTACAATATAAAAATTATCTGAAAATTATAAAATTATATTATATCCATTTTGTGAGATAATGTATTTAGAAGTAGATTTTATGATTTTTACTATATTGTTTTATTATGTCTATATTGAGATGTAAAAACTTTAATATATTATTTAATGTAAAAAATGTAAAAAAACCTATTTGATTAAATAGTTTGTACTTTTATTTACTCTACGATTTTGTAATTTTATAAATATAGTCAAAATTTTTACAGGAAAATATAGACTTATGAAGCAAACTTTCTGTTGAAAGAATTAAGGTACAGATGTTTCAAATTCAACTTACCAATTCTGCAACTGAGACAAACATTCTGTGCGTAAAAGAAGCATACATCTCCAATGATAAATGATATTTATCAGTACGACTGGTGAGGGTATCTTATTCAAATTGGTTTTTAAGGTCAAATCATAATCAGCAAGCCTTAAAACTTGAGAGAATTGCATGAATTCATTGGACCACGTTTTCTCTTTTTATACCACATTTGCAGCTAGCTGGTAATAGCAATGTAATACGAGAACAATGATAATAATTGGAGTGAAGATGGCTTTTCTTGTATGACAACTGCAAATGACAGATGCAAATGTGACTTCAGTTCAATCTTGAATCGTGAGGAGGATGAGATGTGGTGAGTCGTCTTGTCCACTCCAATCTTGCTTGATAGAGAAGAAGAGATACTGATTTTTTTCACACAAATGTAATAAAAAGATGAAGAGGTACTGATTCAGGACCATCCATTGAAGAGCTTGAGATTGTTGACTTTTGCTAGGGGTTTTATGCACAGTTAATGAAAAAACAAATAGGACGTACGATTTTTAGTCAAAGGAGGGCAGGTTTTTTGTTAGGTTTATGTAATACCCATGAATCTTGCGGACTTGGACATGGACAAAGACACATAATAACAATTTCTTCTTAATAAAAATTTTCTAAACCTATTTCTGAATAATAATTTTACCCAATGGACACAATAGCTTTATTAAGATTATGTACTGCCAATAAGAAATTAACAATTTACAGAACCTTTTTAAACAATTTTGTTTACAAATTACTGAAAATGCTGGTATGTGAATGATAAGTTGCTTGTGAGTAAGTTTTCATTGGCATAGTAATTATGTACGCATATATACAAAAGCTTGCATTTTTAATAAACTTGTTCAATTGGGATAGGCAAAACCGCACAAATAATAGACTAATATTTGTCTAAGTCTAGTATTATAGTAATTTTAGTTTTTAATGTATTTTCTACATCACAAAATCCCATCTTATGAGTTCACATCAGGCAAATTAATTGCATGCAACTTGATTATTCATTAGTAAAGCATGTTCTTTTTTATTATATATTTTTATTAATTGGTAACCTGTACAAAATTGATTAAGTTAATTATGTAGTTAGTAATAAAAAGATATTAAATAAAATTTTTGCCTCAGTGTTTTTGTAGATCATAGAAATAAAATGAACAAAATTTGAATTAGTTTTACATTATGAGGAATGTTTAAACTATATGTCAAAAAATATAAATGGTTATAATTACCACATGTCTTACATGTTTTAAAGTTTACATCAAAAGTAGAACCAAAACTGCTAGATAGAGTCGATGAGCACATTCAGAACCAAAATTAAAGATTTGATTAAAACAAAGTGTCAAATATCTCTTTAAGATTTCTTATTATTTTTTTGTCACCTCTGTTCTTTTAAATACTTCTAACCAACAAGTTTTCCTATCTTATTCTGTTAAGGTCTTATCTTTCTTTTTTTAGCATGAGTATATCTTTTTACTCGCTCGTTAACAGCTAGCCCTTTTCTCCTTGACGTTCCCTAGTAATACCTCGGGCTTTTTGTATTCTCCTCTCCCCTCCCCAGCTCCCTCTCAGCTTAATTGCTCATATGTCCTTGTTAACTCATTCTCTTTTACTACTCTACTACCTCTGTCAACTTTATTTCTACATCTTCCTTCCAAAGTTAGTAATTCCTCTCTAACTAGCTTACTCCTTGAGCTATTGGAATCATCCATCTTACTTCTTTATTAGAGTTTCGTTCAGATAAAACTTCTTCCTCTATTATAGTTGTTAGCAAACCTCTCCCACCCTTTCCATGTGCTTCTTATTCCCTTAACAAAGATTGGAATTAAGTGGTTAGTGATAGAGAGCCTTCTATCAAGCTTAAACTAATTCCTTTAGTAAAGAACTCTCCCTCTTTAATCATTTCTCTCCTTTTATAGGTTCTTTAGGCAGGTGTAGTGAAGTGTAATACTACAATTATGGGTTTCTTTTGTGATAAATTTCCTAGATTTTCTTCAATAAAATCTTGGGTTGAAGCCATAGAATAAACTTGATCTGGAGCAAGTTAGTCACTATGGAGGATTAATTCCTCTTCAAATTTTGGAAATGAAAAGGAATGACATAGGTACTGGATTTAAGTTCATGGCATTGGAGGGGGAAGACAATGTTTCTTATGAAATGGAATCTTGTAATCTAGTTGGACAAAGTCTCTCTCAGGAATATCCCTCTATGAGTATTCTTCCATAATATTACACTAGGGTATTGGTCTAAATTGGGATTGCGGTATTTTGTGAGTATCGTAGGGAAGCCTTTAATGCTTAATGAGCAAACTATAATTCTAAAGAAGATGGGATTTGTTAAAGTATGTATTGAAGTTGATCGAGAAGCTAAACTATTGAATACACTTAAAATTCTTAGGTGTGGTGAGGAAGGTGAGTTAATCCCTACTAAAATATCTATTTCTTAATCTTGGAGACCTATCTAGCCCACTTAAACTAAGGTTTGAAGGGAAAAAAACTTATCCCTCTAATCAATACCTCTTTCTAGCAACAATTCTCTAAGTTCAATGACACCTTAGGTTTTTGATAAGATTAATATCGCTACTAATCATGATATCCCTTCCTCTACATACTTACCAGTGGCTTCTATTAATAGCTCCCCCTCTTTTACTAATCTTAAACCTTCAAATTAAATAGTCACGTAGCTCCCACTCTTGTAATCTCTTACCCCCTCTATAAGAATTGGTTATAGATCAATCCACGGATAACTTGCCCCCAATTTTTCTTATCAAGTTAGGAGATCACAAACTAAACCCTCAAACATCTTTAAAATTTAATGTGTAAGGGATCTAGAAAGTGATAAGGGAGATTCTTCTTCTCCACAAGCTACCTGAAGAATATCAAGTAGGAAGCAAAAAGAAAGAGCTTATTAGCCTCATCTAACCCATGATCGTTATCTAGAATATAAGGGGTTTAAATTGGCCTAAGAAACAAAAAACCATGTAATCTTAGAGAGAAAATATTCTACTAATTGGTCTATTAGAAAATAAAATTAAAGAACTAACTCTTTTTAAAGATATATGGGTTTCTGGAAATAAATGGCAAGCTCTATCTAATCACGCCTCTTACTATTAGGAGAGAATTATTGTAGCCTTTAACATTAAAGCTCATTAAGTTCTATCCATTTAGTAATTTGATCAATTTTTGTAGTTGTCATTTTAATTTTGGTTACATTAGGAAGTGATCCATATAACCTCTGTCTGTGCCTCTAATTTTACATTCCAAAGAAAGCATCTTATGGAAAGATCTTAAAGAGCTAGCCAAAAGCATCAATGGCCTTTAGATTATATTAAGAGATTTCAACTGTAATTTTTTTCTCTCAGGAAGTTGAAGACTTGGGAATAAATTGTAGGAATGTTGATGAGGAATTTAAAACTTGTTTGGACAATATTGATCTTGTGGATTTATCCTTTAGTGATAACTATTTTACCTGGTCTTATAAACAGGATGGCTCTTTCCTAATTAGGAAAAAAGCTTGATAGGGAAATTGTTAACTTAAATTGGATAACAACATTTCCTAGTAGTACAAGTTCTTTCATTATCTCGTGGATTTCTAATCACTCTCCTCTTGAGATTAATCTGAACTCTCATATGAGAAAGCTTCAAATCCCCTTTTGATTCTTTAACTTTCTAACCAAACTTGATGGTTGTGAGAATATAATAGCTAGAAGACTAGATGCCTTAATAGTAGGATATGAAGGCCATAAGCTCCTTGGAAAGTTGGATATAAAGAAACTTCACATAGATCATTTCATATATAATTTTCTTAAAGCAAGTGATGTGGTTAGGAATGAGCTTCAAGTAACACAAGAGAAACTATATGCAAAACCTCTAAATGTGACCTTGAAACTGCAAGAGAAACTAAAGCTAAATTCCTACCGTTCCTCTCTTAAAGCCCATAATTCCTTGCGAAAGTAAAAGGCTAGGATCTATTGGCTATAAGAATGAGGACTCCAATTCAACATTTTTCTTTAGTTCTATCCAACCTAAAAGGAATATTAATAAAATATTTGGCATTATGAACCTTAAAGGCAACCCCTACTTTGATCAAGATAACATAAAGGTCTTTGGCTCTCAATTACTTAAAATATGTCCTTTTTACCGAAGTTGTTTCCTCAAGCTCTCTTAATTTAGTATCCAAGTATATGAATCCTTACCTTAAACAAATTCAAACCAATTCTCTTATAGCCCCAATTACTAATCTTGAGATCAAAAACAAATTTTCAGTTTCAATCCAGATAAAACTTTAGGACCTGATGGATTTAATGCATATTTCTTCTAGAGGTCCTGGAACTTACTAGGAAATTATATTGGCAATGCTATCAATGAGTTCTTTTCAAATGTTATTCTGCTTAAAGAACTAAACAAAACCTTTATAGAACTTGTTCCTAATAAATTACTTAATCAATATGAATGATGACCCTATACCTATGTTCAAAAGGGTTAAAAGCATCAGACAAATGAATCCCTTACCATCTTACATCTTTGCACTAATTATTAAGGTACTTATTAAACTGATCTCTTGGCACATTTCTTAATGTAAGCCATTCAATTTTCACTTTAAATGAAAAAACTTGAAGCTCTTTAACCTATAATTTGCAATTGCTAATGGATTGTTTTCAATAGTTCTCTAATGTTGCTAGCCTTTTTATTAATAAGAGAAATGTTCAAATCTTCATCTCGCAAGCCTCTAACTCCCTAGAACATGAATTGGTACTTTTATCTAGTCTTCAATTGAGTAAAGCACCTTTTACATATCTAGGATTACCAAATATCTTGCAAGCTTATTTATAATGAGTGAAAACTACCATATGATATGTTCTATAAAGAACAAGCAATTGGAAATGCAAGGTACAAACATATAAAAAAATTCTAATTAATCTTATATGTTCTTGGTAGTTTGCATATATACTAGAGCACTTCTGTAGCCTTGGCTATTAAAATCATCAAAAATATTGGAAGAACCCTTAGAAACTTTTTATGGAGTGGATCAAAGGATTCCTAAAATCAAATGGAAAGGACATTTGTCTACTTAGATCTCCTAGTGGACTTGGGATTAAGGTTATTCGAATCATAAACAAAACACTTATGGCTAACAGAATCTTGCACATGAAGGGTACTAGCTTCTGATACATAAAGGACAATTGTAACACTTCCACGGCTACTAAATTTCTCTTAAAGCTCAGGGAATTTATGGCTAAGGAAGTAAAGCATGCGATAGGAAGTGGGGAATAAACTAGCTTTCAGTTTGACAATTTGATATAAATTAGCCCTTTATACCTTTAACTCTTATTTGCCTCCATTTAATTGGTAATCCCAATTGATGCTAAAATAAATGTGCTAATAAGGAAGGCCCAAAAAAGTTGTCCTTATAACGGGGTGGCTCCATTTATTGCTTAATTCCCTAGCTATTGTCCTAACCTTTTCAAATTAAGAACTTCTCTAACTCCTCTTGTGATTTTCTTTTTAATCCATTAACTTAAGAAGTTCCATGGGCTGAATTTGTTTTGGTTTAAGGATCATGTGCCTAAGTTCTCTTTAATGTTATGGACGGCTATTAGAAATAACCTTAGAAAAAATTACTTAAATTAACTTCTCTCATTGTATTCTATACTTAGAAGCTCCTAAGACTATGTACCATATATTTTTCTCCTGTCCATACTCTCATCTTAATTGGAAGTGCATATTAGAATGGTGTTGCCTACATTATCATCCATGTTCTTAGGAGAAAATTATCCACTGGGCCTTGAGAGTTAAATAAAGTAATTCTACTAACTTTAGGATCTTCAAGCTATGTTTCAACTATGGTTTTTTATAAGATTTGGAGAGAAAATATCGGTATAAGATTCCTAAATTCTAAGCAAGAACCTTAAATATTAAGCAAAATAATGTATGCTAGACTGAGGGAATTATTGGTTGCTAAAAGCCTTCACGATTACTGTAGTAAAGTGTGTAAAGAAAGATGGACTACTATAGAGTTTGAGGAACTAATTAGATTGGAAAACATTGAGTTTAATCTTAAGTTGCTTCTTTAGATGCTATGGAGACCAAAGGAAACCTTCTTTAAGGAATTTATTAAATATTTGGTTAATCATAGTTGCACCTTATCCAAAAGTGTATGAGTATTTAAAAACATTAAATAGAGGAGCTATCCCCCATCTATAGAAACTAGAAATGGAACTAGAAGAAGAAGTTTCAAGGTTGAACCCAAAGGAAGCTTAATTTCCTTCTTTGTGATTCATGTCTTACATTCATCCTCAAGTGGAATTCTAGTCTTTATAGCTAGTAAACTTCTGAATTAAATACTAGAGTTGTTCACCTAATGTTGTAAACTATCCACAGACACTAGTTACACCAAGTTCTCCATCTTCATCCTTGAGTTCCATTTGAAACATAAAGGTATAGGTAAGATCATAACCAACAATGGAACATATAAAGGATAATGCAAGATAAATATAATCAACATAAGAGGGAAGTAACGATTTTCCTCTAATACACCTATATAGCAGGTGTCATTTGCATGATCAAGATGCATAGGCTACAACGATGAGTTATGTCTCTCAAACATATGAGTTCCTGATTGAATGCATTTACGAGTATTATATGGTGATGGTTTAATGATGTAATAGTCAAGTTAGTAAGGACTATTGTTGTTAGAGACTTTATTTCTAAAAGTATAAGCTTGCATTATATGTTTTGGCCATAGGCCTTAGAGGTATTCTCCAGAACAAACTTTATAGCGCTTTGTCCCTCAGTCTATAATAGTCTAATCTTTACCTTTTTATAAAACATAAAATATTGAACTAACCTATTAATTAAAAAAGAAATCAATCTGCTATTAGAACATTAAAGTTTAGACTAAATCAGAAGTTGAATAAAGCATTTACAGAAGTCTTGATAAAAAATTGAACTTTGGAAAAAAGTAGGAAAATCTAATTAGATCCTCTAACTTGTTGTCATTTTTTCACTTAAATTTTGTTCAGGTCATTTTAATATTAAAATATTTCTAATTTAATTGATCTCCCTTTGGAAAAATGGTTGAATATTTTTATTGAGTGACTTTAAAGATTCTCTTGTTTCTTTTCCTTTATATAACATCTATAGAGCAGTTAAAACCTATTTTAAAAGTTTGAGAAAATTATCCTTTTTTAGGCCTTTCAAACCGCATGGACATTTTACAAGTTCTTCCCAATTATATATTTTCATATAGTATATTGTAAAAGACTTGGGCTTTTGTCTATAAACTAGAATAATAATGACAATTAAAAAAGATAAATAACTTATAGTTTCATCTTTATGGTTACAAAGAGAGCAATAAGAGTTAATAAACACTCCAAATATTATCTTATACTTGGTTGTTAGTATTCCTTTCATAACAAGTTAAAGGATGTATGCACTTTAGGTGAAATTTTTGAGCCCCCAAAATATTACATGCCATAACACCTTGAGATAAGATCCTATAAGAATTTTCATTCATTATCTACTGATGAATTAATGCTAATGATGGTGAAGTCACTTGAACGAGACTTTTTGCTTTAAATTAGGATTATAATTTGATATATTATTGATTATTAAGGAGAAATCTCCAGAGAGATGTTTTTGCCACTACCACATGTTTCGTTCAATTATAACTTCTTCTTTGGAGCTTTAAAAAATTATACCTTTCAAAGGGTTACATTGTAGTAGCTTATATAAAGGCCTAACTTGATTCTAATTTTCAAACTAAAGGAAGTATTTTTTATCATTACCAATTTTAAATTAAAAGAAATTCTATACCTAGTCCTTCACATTTAATATTTGCTTAAGAGTTCAAGATATGTTGGCTTTGGATTTGATTTGCCAAAATTTTCTCCCCTTAGGAAAGTGTGAGTGCATCCAATACCTATAGGAATTACTTGTTTATATAGAGCTTCCATATTTTCTTAACCAATAGCATGATATCCGGGTTCTTATAGCTTTGATTTCCATTTTACATTGGTTATTTGGCAAGTAAACATCTACCTATTTAACCTTTATCCTTATTACTATATTTCCTTTTTCAATTTATAAAAAGTTTTAATAACCCTCTCTATTGTTTTTTTGATGTTACTAGGTAAAGACAATATTAAGATATAATATGTGTGAAGATTATGAAAATTATGTAAGACTACAATTACTAATTAAATCTTTCCCCCAAAGCAACTTGTTATTCTAATAGCCAATTCACTTATATATATATATATAGAATCAAGAAGAGGTTGATAATCTCTAGATGTTAATCTTATAAATGTGGTAAAAACACCTTAGTGCTTAAATGGAAGTTGACCACTTTGAATCTCTAGTTAAAACATAAAAGCTACTTTTATGTATATTAATGGTGAAGCTTGATAGCTTATTGAATTCTTTCAAGGAATTTAAAAAACTTGAATTGACACCTTATTAGCTCCATAGAAAAGGGGTAAAAAAGGATTAATAATTTGTAGTTTATCATATTTATAGTTAAATTTGAAAACTCTCTCTCTCCCAACTTTCTATGGTATCATTCGAATTAGAGCCCCCGTATAAAAGATAAAAAGATAAGGTGATAATAGATCTTTTTGTCTCAAACCCTTAGCTCTCTTGAATAGGCTTATAGGTTCTCCATTGATACGAATGTTGTAGGAGATTTTTGAGCCACGTTGGTACGCTAAATTAGGGTGTTAAGACAGAAATCCAAAAGCTATTGGGAGTAGAAAGAGAAAGTTTTAGCTTAGGGAAATAAATTCTTTATGAAAGTCTACTTTCAAAGTACAACTTTTGATTCCTTTACTTTTATGGTAATTTCTAAATATTTATCAAGTAATTAGGACATTGTCACCTACGAAACAAATTAGTTAGTAAAACCTTGAGGCTAAATTTAAGTAGCTTAGAGATTATTTTGTAGATAATATTACAACAGATAATTATTCTATAATTAGTTAAAGATTAAGGATTTAAAACCTTCAAAATGAGCAAATATGAGCTTTATTAAGCTCACCAAGTATTTCCTCAAGTGAGAAAAAATCTTGAACTATTTTTGTGAGTGATTGACTTATTAAACCCTAGGTTTGTATTTTTTAAGAAATGAGCATTATATCTATTTGGTCTAGGATCCTTATTAGGATTTAGGCTAAATAAAGCTTCCTTGATTTGTTGGCATGTGAAGGGATTATTGAGAAAGTCAACTTGCTCTTAAATAATGACTTGAGTTATATATACAAATAGATCATGCACAAAACAATTAAGATTGTTGGTACTTTTAATGATTCTTTGAAGAATTTGAAAATTATATTTTTTAGTTTCGTATGATTAGTACAAAGAATTCCTTCTGCATCCTTCAATGGTGATATTTTGTTAGTGTTTCTCCTAAAAAGAATAGTGTGCAACTACCTTAACTTTATATATCCTTTCTTTATCTATAAGATTCGAGATTTTTATTTAATTAAAGAGTTATGCACATTTAAAGCTTTAATGTTGTTGAATAAGGTTGTCTTACCTTGTACCTTCAAAGCCTAATTTATTAGGTTTAAGAAGACCTCTCGTGAATTCTATTGAGCTTGAATCAAAGTTCTTCTTTCACAAGATTGGTGTTATAAAACTTCTATTTATTGAGGTATTTAAGCTTCTTCTTGATTGTTCATATTCTCCTGGTGAATTTATAAGCTTCATAACTTTGAGTTCTAATTAGAAGTCATTTCTAAATAGTCTCTTTGAATCCTTGGACTTTTATTGTGTAATTATTAAACCTAAATGGATATTTTCTCTTAATATTATAGATGGGAATACTAACTTCAATCAGAGGATGGTCTAAGCATAATGGATTGTTGAACGGTTTGAGCATAATGAATTGTTGAATACTAAGAGCTAATTCAAAGATTGACATCTAACTCAAATTAATAAGATCCTCACTAGTTTTTCTTTAGAAATCATGCTTCAATTCACTTATTATTCCAAGTGAACAAGTGAACCTCTATTTTTAAGGTTTGAAATCTTTAGTTGAATCAAGCATCTATTAAGATTCTTTCATCATGATGTGCTTAATGATTATTGATCATTGTCTATTATTTGTTTAAAAATTATAGATATCTCTGGAGAAATCTAGTCTTTATTTTAGTCTGCAAGAAACCAAGCAAGCAATATTTAAGCATTTGCTATTTATTGGGGCAATTTAATCCCCTAGTATTCCAAGCTTTCATTATTATATTCTAGTAGTTTAAAAGTTATTTGTACCTCTTTTCTTGGGCATTCTCCTAGGTTTCTTTCAGCTCAATAACACAGAACCATCATTCAGTTATATTTATCAGGTATAGATTAGGCTTCATTATTGATCAACTAGTGCTTTAAGCCATCATGTTAAAAGACCTCAGTTATAATAAAAGTATTTTTATTATCTATGTTCTTCTTTATATTATGCAACTTATTCACAATATGAATTGATTCTTTTAAGGTTTGTCCTTACTCCTCTAGCTCAAGGATTTAAGTAGTTATTTCCTTGATTTCCTTCAGATTAAGGTGATTGTAGTCTAAACTGATTAGTTCATAATATTCTCTTGAGTTAAACTTTCTATCAATAAGTCTCCATATTTTAGGTTAACGGTCTCTGTTAAGAAGTGATTTCTATCTCTAATTCTTATAACTCACTGACTTCATTCAATTTCTTCAAGCTCATAACAATGGTGAGCTCTTTATCTAAACCCACTTCTATGCGTATTCTGGTGTAGCTTAATCTTTTAAGTTATGCAGTAGGTCTTTTTAAACAAATACAAATTTCTATTGAACTAGTTGCATAACTTAACTTTAATATAGACTAACATTCTAAAGGTAGGTTACAAAAATTTTTCCATAATAAAATGTTCTTCATCATCTGTATAGGAAGTATCATCCATGGCTTTCATTTTTAAAACATAATTGATTTTTCTTATATGTGCCAAGGTCTTCCTTCTAAAACTTTTATTAAGTTTGCCTCATAGTTAAACTTGAATATGAACTTGTTATCTTCATTTATATTTATGCTTTTCAAACCCATTTTGCTCTAATTTTTAATTGGCCCGTGTCTTTTTAAATTGAAATGCTAAACATTTATCAATGGAAAAACATATAAAAGGTATTAAATTTGGTTGCTTCTACTTAAGATCTTTTAAAAGAAGAGTGACAAATGTCTTGTCAAATATTAAGCCATCACCAACTACTTAGCTTTAAGTGAGTCTGACACTTCTAAAAATAAGTAAGAAGTAGAAACTATAAATGACAAGAGTCTCTAAGATTGCTAGAGAGGGAGACTTTAGTTAAAGAGGAAGTTTACCTTGCTACAATTCTTTAAAAAAAAAGTAGTTAGAGATTCATCAAAAGGAGTAAAAAGGCTTGTGAGATTCCTAAAAGACAGAAGTAGAAGGAAAGAATATAAAAAAATTGGATTATCCTAAAAAAATATATGCTTCTATAAAGTGTATTTTTCTACTAATAAAGAGGAGATGAGTAGAGCCCGTGATTGATTCTTAAAAAGAGAAATAAAAGAAACTACAGGAAAAAAAATAGTTGTTTAATATAAATAATTATAGAAGGAAACGACAAGCACGTATAGATGGACTTAAGAGAGAAAGATGAGCATTACAAATTATTGAGAGAAAGTGGATGGAGTCTTTTGTCTATATTTTGTTGCACTTCTGTCCATATGTTTTACATTTACTAAAACTTGGATTATAATAAATGAAAAATATTCCTACGGGACGAGCTAAACCCAGGACATTTGTGAAAGTGTCTTTGAATTGCTGCGCATATGTTTTATAACCATACACATACTCTTTAATACGTAATTTTTTTAAGCACGAGAGGGGAAAAAAGAAAAGAAAATATGATTGGCAAACTTAAGAATATTCAAAGCAAGTAATGATCATTATGACTATTGTATATATTAATACCATATAGTTGTATGTATTGAAGTTTTGAATTTTTAGACGTTTATCAAACATGTGACGGTTTTTGTCACTTTCTGAGTCTGCATTCATACAAAACAAGAATTTGCTTGCAAATCTGCAGCATTTACATGTGCCAACCTGTCCCAGGCTCTGAGCAGCAAATCATGTGTTTGAATACGCAAAGGTTTAGATATGCAAATGATTAAACATTTGAATGGCCAAAGTTTGATTCTTAGCGTGTTTGAATGTATTTCGTAAGTGGTAATCTGACTGTTTATGTTAGGCAGACGAGTTTTTCCAACATTTATTTTGTCCTCATCAACACATTGTGATTTGCCTAACCTGCTTATATTTGTTGTATATGTCTAAGAAATATGTTTCAAAATCTTAATTAAGATCTAATATCATTGTTAATGTAGGGTAATCATTATTGCTAGAACTACCAAGCAAAAGTTACCGTGGCTAGAGCCTTCAATCTCGTACTAACAGCAAAGAAAAAAAGGTTTTGGCTTATAGCCTAATTGAAGATTATTAAATAGCTAGGCTGTTGAAGTATTCAAAATGGTTTAGAAGTATTCCATATTGTGTCGACTTAACTTGCTTGTGTATCACTTCATGGAAAGTGGAAACGGACAATTTAGCCTCACCTATCACGAATTTTAGGTTTGCAATTCTCAAGTGGTGTCCATTTTCTCTAGTCAATATTAT